>JASANC010001401.1:0-12872 GCA_030248135.1 Theristus sp. LFF4_11 | reverse complement strand
ACGCGACGTTCGCCACGCAAAGCTCGAATGGCACCATTCATCCGAACACCAGTCGCCCGGCCGTCTTTGGGCGCGCCGCACATGGCGTCTGGCCGTCACAGAGGCGTGTGGGTTTTCGTTGTTAGAGGAACACATTCTCCCTTCACTATACTCATTCTACACGCTCAGAAAAAAAATCCCCACTTGATGTCTCGTGTCTCCTGTCCACCTGCGTGTACAGTACGGTATGGCCGATTAAACATGGCAGCTTTTTTCAGGGTTCAAGGAGCGCGCGAAATTTGAATGAAAGAAAAACGACGTTCAGAAACCACATTGTGTGCCAAATTTGACGCGTTTTTTTAAACTAATGGATTATCCGCGTTATTCTATGCATTCTTTCTCCCTTGCACACATGATTGGGAATTATGTTGGCATTTTTGAAAAAGACAACTCCTAGTCTGCGACTGATCCCGCCTTGATGAACTGCCTTATTTATTCGGCCGTACTGTACGTCTTTTAAACCTGTCATCTTTTTAGCAAAATACAGAACCCGCGAATGAATAAATAGCAGGTTAGAAAAAAGACATATTCGCCACAAATACGAGTTTTTGATTCCCCGAATAAACCCGATTGCTATTCATTTTTCTTTTATTCAAAGTCTTTTCTGCCAAAAAGTGACCGGTTTAAACTAAAGAGACATACTGTACCGCGTCGTGCGTGTATCCGTCTCCCGCGCCATGTCCTGTCCCGGAAAAAAGTGCTCAAATAGCCGAGTGAACAACCGGTGATTGGTCTGGTAAAAAATTGCAATCGATTTTGCAATTTATATTCCCGGCTAAAGCGGCTGGACAGGACACTACGCGGGACACAAGTTGGGACATTTGTTGGGACATACAGGGGTATAATTTTCGGCGTACTTTTATAATTGCCGTGTGATTTTTCATTCATTCATTCATTTTATTTCGCAAGAATGCGGGATGCTCCGCTAAAACTGTTAAGACAGCATGAGATACGGAGACCCATAAAACAACGTAAAACATAAAAACACACAAAAAACAAATCAGTACGTCGCACACAAAAAAGAAAAAAGAAAAAACGAAAAAGGAAAAATACACGGACACGAAAAAAGGCAAAGGGAAAAAGAAAGAAAAAATGTACCGATTTCAAAAAAAAAATAAAAAAAAATAAAAAAAAAATAAATAAAAAAAAATTAATAAAAAAAAAACACATTCACATGAGAACCTCTGACACAATTTTGCCATGCTTGTTGTTTGCGATTTTATGTAGAACTTCAGACACAATAGTGCGATCATTAACGGTACGCTTGAAACGTGGTATTGGCAGTGAAACAACGGATTGACTCAAACAGTTGTATGCAGCACCAATCGATAAAAGTGCGCCTGAGACCGCACGTTTACAGGTTCGCCTTGGAATCACAATAGCACGATGGTGGTTTGTACGAGCACTTATACGTTTGTTACTTGAAGACAGAAGGCTCAACTCAAAGCATGAGCCGTCACGAATCAGACATTTGTGCAGATATGACAAGCGATGTGCAAAAACGGACTGAAACAAAGGTACAATACCACAACTGTCACACAGAGTTTCATAGCTTGTATCACGATTGAAATTGCGAGTCAACAGCCGAAGAGCAAAACTCTGAACGCGTTCAAGCTTGACACGATCTTTTTCAAAAATAGGATAACAAGGAACCATGCTCGAAAGCAGTATTGAGCGAAACAACGACATGTACAAGTAACGCATAGCAGAAAGTGGCAAAACCGAGTTGAATGTACGACTGAAAGCACCAACAGCTCGTTTCACACGGGAACTAACAGCAATTGTATTCAAACTGTAATCCAGCGAATCATCGATTACAACACCCAGGTATTTGGTAGACGACACACGTTGAACAGTGGTGTTTGCAACACTGAGATCAACAGTCAAGCGACGCGACGAGTGGGAGCGACCAATGATAATGAATTTTGTTTTATTAGGGTTGATTTTTAGGTGGAGATGATTGATATGGTCCACCACAGCGTTCACGTCATCCTGAATGTGACCCCGACAAGCAGAGTTGGGCAGCGGGTGAATCAGACAGATATCATCAGCATAACACAGAACATTTGTACATTCAGTCAGATTCATTTGTGCAACGGAATCGATGTACGAATTGAACAATATTGGGCCAATAATTGATCCCTGTGGCACACCACTGCCACAGGGGCTGACTGATGAGAGTTCTCCGTTACTCCGCACCGCCTGAGTCCGGTCAGTTAGATAGTTTTTGATTAGGTGTAAATATGTAAATATGTAAATATGTAAATATGTAAATAGGTGATTATGAAATAGAAGTTACGGTGTCGACTCCCGCTCAAAAAAAACGCAAAACTGTTGCACTCTGCAGAGAATGTCGTAAAAAAAGACGGATTTTGTTGGTTGTGTGCCTCTCATCAGTGTCATACAGTTCAGTTTCCTAGCTTTACAGTATTCCGCTCGATTTCACGCCGAAGAACTTCCGAGCATTCCGTTTGATGGGCGACACGGTGCTGAGGGCGACTGAGGAGATTGAGAGAAACAGTTGCATCCGGTTCATCGAGTGGGACGGCAAGGCGCGCGATCGAATACTTTTGAATTTTGCGGTCCGTTGTTGTTGTTTTCGGCGTTCTTTACATCTCTTTGTACCACCAAAACAAGCTAACAAGTCATCAACCGTTTAAAAAATAAATGCCATTAGTTTTCCCTGTTCGGACCGCTGCAACATTATATGCAGTTTCTTGGCGAGAGAAAATAGACATGTTTTTTGTTGTTGTTTACAAAATGTGGTTTGATCGAATCGTTGTTGACAAAAAGAGCGTGTGCCAACTTTGTTGAGTTTCTTCTTATTCGTTCAACATGATGAGACAACACCATCAAAGACTCCAAATGCAGGCGAACCGAAGCTGCCATGCGGACGTGGGTCGTCAGCGTCCGGGTGCGCAGCCTCAGACGATCCACATTGGCGGCGAGTGCGAGCGATCGGTGACGTTGATCGTGCGACTGTTGATGCACGCGCTCGGCTTCTACAACGAACACCAACGGCCGGACACCCGCAGGCACATCGCGCTCAACTGGAACAACGTTCAGGTCGTTTCTAATTTTCTAACCTTTTTTATAGCATTTGGTAGAAAACATCATTTTTCGACAGACCATGTTATGCGAAAAGCGTGACCCGCGGAATTTGACGAGATGTTTTTTTTGACGCCACTACTCCTCCATACCCGATCGCGACGGTGTGGCGGTGTACCGTGGTCGGTGCATTATTGTACCACGGTACGGTGTGCGGTGTACCGCCATGCGGTGCGCACGTGTGACAAAGACTTTGCGGCAATGTGCACCGCGCGGTACACCACGCACCGTCGCACGGATTTACGTCACGCACATTAGATCACCAGAGTCAAAAGGGTATTATGGTGAAACGTTTTCCCATTCTCCAGAGGGTAGTTCTGGTTGGTTGGAAGGTTGGTGGAAGTGCAAAAAAACTATTTGGAAGACGCATATTCACGCTGCAGGCCAACCAATCGCATCGATTCAAGCGACTGCCACTGTCGGAAGCGACGATGCTTGGTCTAAACTATGACAGGCGATCGATAATGCACTTCACCCCTGATGTTTGCACAGTTTTTTTTACTTTTGACAAAAATTTAAATGTGCACTTTTTCAGTTAGGTCAGTTCAAGCAGTGTGCACTGTTAAACAAACGCTCATGCGAAGGAGTGGACGTGTTTTATACACATTTACCTTTGTATGTATCTCGGAACATTTTCCTGAAGGGTGCTTTTTAACGCACATTTTTCAATTCTCGTTGCCTGTGTGGTAGCGTGTTGGACTATTGTCTGTGCGTTTGGGAGATCGAGCCCCGCCGAGGGATTTTTGGCACTGATAGAGCAAACTCGATAGGCATTCCACACGACGGCGTTCTGTACGCGCTGCCTGCCTAAAAACAACAAAAAGACAATGAAAAAATCATGCGTTTTTATTGCTTAAAATTCACACAAAAATTTCCAACTTCTTTGCTGATGTTTCAGCGTTGCTAGATAAAACACAATCATAACAGCTTTTATAAGCCCATCTCAATTTTACTTAACCCTTTTTTGGGAAGATCCGTTCTGTTAGAGCGTATCTTAAACTTGGACAAATTTTACGCTCTGGCTCTGAGATACTTTTTCGGTTCCTATTTTTTCGATAGTTTGTCGAATTTTGCCCAACAATGTATTTTTGTGCGGGTGCAGAATATCAAGTTTCTAGCTGACGTTTCAGCATCTTTTGATATGAGGATTAAGTATGTTTAAAAGCACGCCTAATGCAATTTTTACAAACAAGTTTCTGTGAGTGAGGCCTCCTTCGAGAAGTCATGGTTGACATCTCTGGCCATTTTGGCCCCGCCCCATTGTGTTCAGCACTGTGGATTAGCACTCGGATAATGGTTTTATGGTTGATGTGCTTTAAAAAATAAAATTTACTCCTGAGAGAAAATAACCTGTCTCAGGAACACCAAAAATGCGACGCCTGTCCCACGTTCGAGTCAATCGATGGTGACGACCAGTTCGGCAATACGAAGTTGAGTGCGTTAGACAAGAGACGAATTCAGATCGTCTACTGCAAAACGGTGGATGGTGAGCAAAATTGGATTTAGTTTCACGTTTAATTAGTTTAACGTTTCGTGAAACGTTGCATAAGACGCGTTTCGTGAAATGTAACGTTGCGTGAGATGTTGCGTAAAACGTTACGTATAATCGGAATGTTGCGTAAGCGGTGGCGCTAAACGTTACGTGAAATGTTTTACGTGAAATCTTATCTACGTGAAACGCTCCGTCTTGAAATGTTGCCCGAAATGTTACGTTGGACGCGAATTTGTTTGTTCTTTTCTCAGTGGACTGTCAAGTGACGGAATGGGCTGCTTGGAGTGGTTGTCCCGATGCGTGCGCTACCAGTCGTGAAACACGCTCACGACAGGTGAGTCAACAGCGCGTCAACCGCGGTCAGCCATGCCCGGCGTTACGCGAAGAACGTAGCTGCGTTGAGACGCATTGTCGTACGCGGACTAGCCCAACAACAACAGTTGCCACGACGAAAACAACCAGTGCAACGAAAAACGGTACAGTAACTTACAGTTTTTTTCAACTTAGCCACTTATTGGTTTTCATCCAAAACGTCCGGTTGAATGTGCCAGAAGTTGCAGCATTTTTCGTCCCCCTGCTCATTTTTTTCCAGAATGTACCTCTATCGGATTCTTCACGTCAAACTCAACGCACTGCTACAAGGTGTACCGGCCACCAAGTGACATCGATCAGGTGATGCAACTAAAGAACTGCTATTTTTAGAAATATTCCTGCCGTTTTAGCAGAGACACGGACACACAATGTTTTTTTCATGCAACACGCTTGACACCGTGTTTCAGTGGCGATAGGGAAAAATCGTTCCGTGAATCGTTGTGGAAAAGTAACGCGTGTTTTTTATGTTTTTGACCACTCTAAAAACTGACCAAGATACCAGTAAACAGTGCTTACTGACGAACGAACAACCGAACAATAATTTAGGCGATGTTGTTCAGCCAGGGCTAACCAAGAAAACCATATAGAACGCCGTTGAGTGGAGCGCCCATCGAGGTTTCTCTGCCATTAAGTGCCTATACACCCCTCAGCGGGGCTCGACCCCCCATTTTGTCTAGTATCTTGGTTTAGTGTTTTTTTCAGTGACCGCCTGATTTACTCGTTTTTAGGCTTTGTACTTTTGTCGATACGAAGGCGCTCAATTGGCCACGTTCACGTCACGGCACCAGCAATCGTTCGAAGACCTGAAGACGTGGACACGAGAAATCACGGTGCGGCCGGAGCCGTCGATGAAATACGATTTCAATTATTGCATCAGACAAACCGACTGGATCCAGTCTTTTCATTCAACCATTTTTTCAGAAAATGCTACGGGCTGGGCGTTTCGTGGTGTGAGCAAAGTTCTTTAGCCCGAGAAGAGCGACAACCAGAGAAAAGTAAAAAGACTCGCCGTGTATCGCCAATAATTTTGGGCGTTTTTTTTCTCAGACGAACCCTGTCTGGGGCTGCTGGGTTGGCGGGCGAAAACAGTGGGTGAAGACCGGTCAGAAATGGCGATGGCTAGATGAATTCGGATATTTCACGCAACAGACGATCGACAACGATCTCTGGCGAACGCAACCGACGGATGGTGGCGAATCGAATGGAAACTGCGTCTTTCTGGGCATTCACGGTTTGAGCGAGGCGCAGTGTGAGGAGCGTAGATGTATCGTCTGCATGCGCAAAATCTGAAACGCATTTTTCTGCTGTTCTGATTGTTTGTGATTGGTTGTTTGAAATTTTTTGATTGTTTTTCAAGAAATGTCATAAATTTTCAAGAAATGTTTGTCGCGTCTGTAGCTTTCGCCTACCGTTCTGTAGGTGGAAAGTTCGAACATCGCTGCGGACAAGACACACAATAGAGAAACGAAAGTGACCAACAAGATCTAATGGTCTACTCCCTCCAGAGCCGAGGGTAAATTGGGCTCGGGGTAGTATTGCCCGTTTCCGCCAAAGTTTGGTACCTTAGGGTTTCCGGAACCGGCGCGCGAATAAATTTAAAAAAAACATATTGACTTTTGAACACCTTTTTAATCAACCGTAGGATTGCGTGAATGTTTCTATTTTGTCAGTGGTGCTTTCGAGATTTTGCCCGTCAAAGTGCTTCTGTTTTCGATTGTGAAGAATAAACGTTCGGATGTTTTATTTGAATATATCGGCGTTATTTTAGGCACAATATATTCGCTGATGAGATTCTTCTGATATGAGAAATAATGTTGTCTTGTTTCATGTTCCAAACGATAAAATGTATTTGAACTTGTGCATCATTGAAGCGATCTACAAACGACGTGTAATGGTGCGAAACATTTTCATTTCATGTAAACAAAACTACAACGACATAAACCACACAAATGTAAATGTAATTTGTTTATTTGCATGCGCTACCGCCGCCAAAATCACCAACTTTGCCACTAAAAAAGGGCCGCATCTTTGCCGCTGGTATAGCTGCTGGTAATTGCGTCTGCATGTATGCAACTTTGCCACAAACAATGCACGTTATAAGATGCAGCGTGCATAAACATTGCCAAAACGACAAAAATCATCACAGTTTACACGGCAGTTGTATTTTCAAGCCAAAATCATGTTATTTTTCTTGCTACCACCAAAAGAAAAACATAAAAGCAGCCCGAAATGGTGTCCGGTCTTTTACTATTCTCCTGAACGCCCCGCGGGGTCCCTCGGAGATAAAAGTACGGCCCCACCACATTCGCCGTTTTCGGCCTCTTTTATTTCCAAGACAGCTTTTCCCTGTTCCCTTATTCCCGGTTCGCACCACCTTTTTATATGCCTGATCTCATAAATCGTTTTTCAAAACAGAAAGAAAGCATCATATTCACGATGGCGCAATGGACAGCAGTGATTCTTGCGCTGTCTTCGGCCGCATTGATCAGATCCACCGACGCAACAATAGCGCCGTGCCGTCGTTACAATCTGTGCGTCGGCAGGA
The DNA here is from genome assembly GCA_030248135.1 of Theristus sp. LFF4_11. Lineage (NCBI taxonomy): Eukaryota > Metazoa > Nematoda > Chromadorea > Monhysterida > Xyalidae > Theristus > Theristus sp. LFF4_11. The sequence continues at coordinate 5,316 of JASANC010001401.1, read as the reverse complement.
TTCGTGACGAGTCATTTTGTCGCGAGACGGCACAGGTGGCTGTGACGCACAGCTGCGACACGCATGTGCGTTTGGCTTTTGTCTTCTTTCGGCGCATTCATGGAGGTCTTGATTAAAAAAACAACATTGAACGGACAACATAAAGATGTGTGGTTGGTTATACGGAGACGACAATTAAGACGCAATGTTTAACGTAACGATTGATTCGCACAAGGTCTCACGCAACCTTTCACGTAAAAATTCACGTGAACAGTTCATGGAACAACTCACGCGATTTTCACGCCATTTCTTTGGTGATGCGTGTGAAAAGACAGCACAGATACAAAACAACGTTGTGCGAACGTTTTCAGTCATAATAAAACGGTTTTTCAAAAAACGGCTGTTTATTTCAATCTCCGTTTGAAGCATTGCCGAGGCCTCGACCTCTGCATTGGTCGCACGGACGACACAGCAATTTGCGAACGGTTTGCCAGTGCGGAAATCGTTGCCAGATGCAGTGCGCCGCCGGATGCGACAACACCAAGTTTGATACCGTGTCTTGTTCCGCTTTTAGTATATGTTCGCAAAACTTTTCAAAGTTCAAGACCTTTTTTGTCGCAAAGAAACTCATCCAGTCCAACCAAATCAAACGAAAACAGGCCCAGACTCCGAGGATAACGAGCGTTTCAACCGTCTCGTGGCGCAAATCAACGCGACGTTCGCCACGCAAACCTCGAATGTCACGATTGACCCGGACCCCAGTCGCCCGGCCGTCTTTGTACGCGCCGCACACGGCGTCTGGCCGTCGTACAGGTATGACCTATTTTTTTAAACGTGTCCCACTGAAATGACGTCATGTGCCGCCAAACATGCGCTAGCCGTTCACAGCAAACCAGACTTTGGTGAATGGTGATTGTCGAATTAGTAACATCAAACTGCCATATTAATGTTTGTACTGTGACAAACGAGCGGTTTTAAAGCAAATGACGTCATTTTAGTCCGGACACGTTTGAATAAATCCACAATACATATGTATGTCGCTTTTGCTGCGGCTTTTTGAGATGAGATGTAGTCGCTGAGAAAACAACACGCAACGATTTCGCTGTCGTTCTATTCACGAAGCACTCAGTTTCACAACAACAAGTGATGTATCATGTTACACAAGCAACAGTTCAGGCAACTATTCACGTGACGCATCACGCGATCGCGATCACGTTTTCTGGAAAGCCCGCAAATACACTGTACAAAATGACAAGTACGCAACTTGTTGCGTTAATCCACGTGTAATTTTTTAGCGTGAAACGTTGCGTTTTTGCTTTTCAAAAATCACTGAATCAATAAAAAAATAGAAATTTCCGCAAGTTTCGCTCAGAATTCCGATGGATTTCACGCCGAAGGACGTGCGAACGCGTCGCCTGATGGACACGACGGTGCTGCTGGCGACACGTGAGATCGAACAGGACACTTGTGTTCGGTTCACGGAGTGGGACGGACGGACACGCGATCGGCTACTGTTGACGTTCGATGTCCGTCATTTTGGTTGTTTTTTGGAATGAAATCACTGGCACTCACATGTGAACGCCAACACATAGAAAGATCAACAAATTATTTGCCAGACCAGAACTGTGTTGGTGGCGCAGCGCTACCAGAACAGGATTTGCTTGCATCATTGCAACGTTTTTTTTTTTAATTTTTCTGCTGACTTTTTTTTATTTTAGCATACATGAGGAAACAACAACACACGCAACGTTTCGCGTAACGTCGTGTTATAAGAGTACCGCAGCTCTGTGTGGCTCTCATAGATTAACAACAGAGAGGACAAGTCGAGTTTCAAATCAGAACTTCACCGGACTAATGGAAATAACCTTTGCCTTTTTTCCGAAAAATGAAGTTCAACGAACAGTTCAACAGCATTTTTCTGGATTTGTCGAACTTTCTGTTGAGCTCTGTGTAGAGTTCTCCGGAGTTGAGCTGTCACTCTTCGCAGGCGAACCGAAGCTGCCATGCGGACGTGGGTCGTCAGCGTCCGGGTGCGCAGCCTCAGACGATCCACATTGGCGGCGAGTGCGAGCGATCGGTGACGTTGATCGTGCGACTGTTGATGCACGCGCTCGGCTTCTACAACGAACACCAACGGCCGGACAGCCGCAGGCACATCGCGCTCAACTGGAACAACGTTCAGGTCAACAACAACATACGGTCTAACTCAAGAACACATCCAACTAGCTGATTGGTTGGTGGTCACGTGATGCATGCATTGCTGTGCAAAGCAAACTCCGGCGAACTCCAGCAATCCATGCATCGACCAATCAGCTGGTTGGATATGTTATTTCGTTTGACTGTACGTCGTTGAGTAATGCACGGTTTTATTGACGAGGATGAGAGAAAACGACCACCACCAGAAAAAAAACACTGTTTTTTTGCTTTTCTGCGATTTCGGTGTCGTCAAGCATTTTGTCTTCGCTCATTTGCAGGCCGGTCAATCGCATCGATTCAAGCGACTGCCACTGTCGGAAGCGACGATGCTTGGTCTAAACTATGACAGGCGATCGATAATGCACTTCACGCCGGACGTTTGTACCGTTTATAATTTGAGATTTTTTTCTCAATTTGGTCGTTTCGGTTTTTCCTGCCGTAGTGGTTTTGTGATTTATTTGTTTTTCTAAACTCTAAAAACAAACACAAAATCACAGGAATATCAAAGCTGCGAGACGTGTCCTACGTTTGAAGAAAGAGAACCGAGTAAAGGCGGTGGCGGATTCGGCAACTCCGAATTGAGCGTGCTCGATCGAAAGCGAATTCAAGTCGTCTACTGCAGAAATGTCGACGGTGAGGACAGAGAGGCAAAAGAGACAACTGAGAAAGATGAAACAATTTATATTTATGGAATCATTGACGTGTCCTTTCACGTGACGATATACAATGCGATTTACCATGACACATTATAGCTGGTTTAGAGATTTGGGTGAAATTTTAACAGTGAAATTCAACGTGACATTCAACGAGACATTTATAGCGACATTTAGCGTGACTTTCAACGTGACATTTGCCGTGTTACATTTAACGTAGCATTCACCGTGTTACACTTGACGTAACATTTACATTATCGTAGAAACGGATTCTAAATATCACGGTCACGCCAAAAATGTCACCAAAACGTACGTTTATCTCAAGCAGCTGTTTCCGCGCGCACAAATGTCCCACCATTTCGTTTCAATTCATTTCATTTCGCGAACCGCAAGCACTCCGATAAAACTATCAGAACAGCGGTATCAAACGGTGACTTTATCATATCGAACCAACCAGTGTTTGTTTCTCTCTGCGCTCACTTCCATACAGTCGACTGCGAAGTGAGCGCGTGGAGTGCGTGGAGTGGCTGCGCGAATCCGTGCTCCATCCACCGTGAGACGCGAGCGCGCGACGTGCGACGCCGGCGGTTGAACGGCGGCCGCGCGTGTCCGCCGTTGCGCGAGACACGCAGTTGCATCGAGACGCACTGCCCGACGCAGCAGACGAGGCCGACGACGATGAAGACGACCGCACCGACGGAGAGCTCGAAACGAGGTGAACTCACGAGTACACGCTGACCGCGAGGGTGCCCTCCTTGCAACTGGTGTACCGCGAGGGTGCCCTCCTTGCAGCTGGTGTACCGCGAGGGTGCCCTCCTTGCAACTGGTGTACCGCGAGGGTGCCCTCCTTGCAACTGGTGTACCGCGAGGGTGCCCTCCTTGCAGCTGGTGTACCGTGCCCTTGTGCAGCCCCAGCAACAGTGCGGTGTACCACGAGATATATGTAGCGGCCGCCTATCAAGCCGCGACAGCACGTCTGTCTCTCTAGCGTTTTCACTATATAGCTCCAATTGGAGGGAGAATATGGTCCGCCCGGATTCGGTGGACACGCGCTCCGTGGTTCACCGCACCATCGCCACGGCTATGCAGCTGTGACTGAGCTCTGTGTCTTTTGCTTGCAATAGCACTATTAGGCGTTTCATGTTTTCAGTTTTCTTTTCGGAAATGAACAACTTTTTGAGCTGAAAAACACTGAACTTGTGCAACTTACAGACTGCTCTGCGCGACAGTCTGGCGTCACATTCAGCACGTCCGACGCAACGCACTGCTACAGGGTGTTCCGGAACGACGGCACTAGTCATGATCAGGTTGTGTCAGAATTACAGTAAACTTAGAGTGGCACAGTTTTCAGCTTTCTGCAGGAAACGACGTATCCTAGAAAAAGTTGATTAGGAACGCAATGTTGACTTGACGTTTCCACATTGACAAACTAATGTAACCGTGTTTCTGGCCTTGGAGTGCTGGTTATTTTTGGACAACCTGAAAATTATAATTTTCTTGGAAAGTACCAAGAAGATTTTGGACAGTTATTTGAAAATCCTCAGGCTCGCGCAACGTGCACCAACGACGGAGCGGAACTGGCAACATTCACGTCGCGCAATCAGCGCGTTTTCACTGAACTGATGAAATACACGGCGAGCCTTGAGGTTTGGAAGCGCTTAAATCTAGACGGAGGGGTTGGGAACGGTTGTATTGGGGTAGATTCCGCGAAATGAGGTGAGAGCGAGACTCGCGACAAAAGGTCACGAGACGAGACACGTCGTGACGTGACATGCCGGGTCGTGTCGTGAGGTAACGTGACGTGAAGTGACGTGACGTGACGTGATGCGACGTGACGTGACGTGATGCGACGTGACGTGACGTGACGTGACGTGACGTTAAATGTGACGTGACGTGACACGCAAAAATCTAACGAGGGCGTCCGTAAAAAAAGGCGCCGATAGTAGATATAAAAATAGCACAATTTAAAAAATACGAACGCAACGTTTCACAGTTCGGCCGTTTCTGGGGCTGCTGGGTGGGCGGGCGTCAGCGTCCGAATCAGTCGACCAAAACTGGGTGGCACTGGGTGCGAGCGGACGGTTCGTTCACGCGGCAAGCAATTCCACGTGAACTCTGGCAACGTAACCCTGATCAGCCAGACGATTGGCAGTCGGGCGAAGATTGTGCGTTCCTGACGAAGGAGGGATTGAACGACGCGCGATGCGGCGGTGGAAAATGCGCCATTTGCATGTACAATCGTTAGTGTTGTCAGCTGGCAGCTAGATATGCCGCCTACCGATAGTTTCAGGCGTTTCGAACCTCACTGAAAAGAACAACACTCGAATGTTTCAGGATTAGGAATACTACTTTGTAAAATCACATTTTCGAGTGTGATTTACTTACGTTTCATTTCGAGTGCAATGGTGTATCTCTTCTCTTGACCAACCGTTCAAACTTTTTTCTTGACGTTTTTCTTCTTCTGTGTGTATTAATAAACGTTTTGTTA
>JASANC010001400.1:0-25500 GCA_030248135.1 Theristus sp. LFF4_11 | reverse complement strand
ATCCAGTCCGACTATACATAAAAGCAACATTGTAAGATATACCCTCAGCCTTTGTTGGCCACGGCCCATAGAAGACGCCCTGGAAATCAAAGTACCAGCCGGCATCGCAGGTGGCACACACGGTGCGGCTACACCGCCGTCGTTGCGACCTCCCGCCACCCACATGTGGACGGAACCAATGAGCTGCAAATTAGATATAAGATGTGCGAAGTCAACGAGATACACTGCGCAGACTTTTTTGAACAAAAACATTGCTATCACACAGAGAACGCACGAAAGTGCAGCAGTGAACTTGAACTTGAAGGAACACGGATAGGCAGCAAAAACATGGAACAAGAAACACACCTAAACGTTCCTGACATACTGTATGTTAAGCTTGCGTTTTTTGAAACCTGGCTAAGAAGGAAGGCGTTCATTTGCATGGAGGTGACAATCGCCAAATGGCCGTCAGAGCGTATTGCAGTGCACTGCGCTTTTGCCTGCGCCTGCGTGTAAGAAGGGACGCATCGTAGACGAGACAACGACCGTTGTACATGAGATGCGACTGCGTCAATCCGTTGCACCACGACTCCAGCGCTGCTAATATCAATTTTTTAAGTTCTGCGACTGAATGCGTGAGTAGACGTGGAAAGAACTAGTTTCAATCTATGTGGCATGTGTGGCAATTCAAGTCGCTTAAGCGACTCGGCCCTGGGACTCGGATCACTTTACCAATTTGAAATGAATGAATGAATGAACTGTTTATTATCTTTCTTATTAAACGTGCCCCAATATGCGTTTGCACGCCAGGATAGAGAAAATGTTTCATGGCTGCGCGGCAATTTGAAATCAGCAACACTTAACGTATTCTAACGGCAGACTTGTGCAAGAAATTAGGAAAACTCAGGATCTTTTCTCAATAAATAAATTTTATTTTATTTCGTATTCGAACTGCGTTCGGACGCGAAACAACTTTTCAGCTGTGCGGCTTTTCCACATATCATTCAACATTACTCCGCCTCCTTCACACGAAAAGATAATACCTATCTATGCGCGCATTGAGTTGCGGGACCAAAAGAAAAGCTCATACAGTCCATCTGGAAAATATATGCAACATGACGCAAACATGACATCATGACCAACCAATCATCGCTGAGAACACCTCATGATTAACCAATCAGCGCTGTGAGTTGCTATGACCACCCAATCAGGTAGTTGCATATATTAGCGAGATTGACTGTACACAATTTGTTGTCATGGTTGTTGTAATTGTTTCGATTGTTGTCAAGTACATACAGGGTGGACCAAAAAAGTGCAAATTTAAAATAGCTCGTATTCGCCACCAATGTAAGATATTGAACAAAAATTTGGAACAAAAATTCATGCATTTTTTACGTGTTCGAATTTCAGTTGAAAACGTTAAAACTATCAACATGTTGATCCTGTTCTTGAGTTGGATACGTTGCTTTCTATTGGTTTGCAAAATTGTCTCAATGTTGCTGTGGTTTCTCTTGATTTGAGCAAAGCATTTGACAAAGTTCCGTTTCCGTTTAAAGAAGTGTTGCGGTCACTGCATTTGAATTTCAATGTCCGTTGAGCTTAAATAGTACCGTTTTTGCGCCCTGTACTATTTTGTACCAAAGCCAAGTGGTGTTTTCCGAAATAATTTTAAATACGAGTATTACACCAGTCTTAACCCAAATAACAAAAGACGTACCAGTCTGAGCATCCACGAGCGATGACAACAGTATTGTGGTGAATATGGCGAGACGTAGTTTCTTCATCATGTTTTGGCGTGCGGTGTTCTTTTGTCGTCGTTCGTTTAGTGTGAAATGAAAAAAACAGGTGCAAGGGGGCAAATTGAAAAATTACGACGGTCGGTACCAGATGAAATCGTCAAGCTAAAGTTCATGGTGCCGCCCTGAAAAGATCTGCCCAAAATGATTCTTAAAAAACAGTTTCCCGCGAAAAAATGTCACTTCAATTTATGCCACCCTTTAAGATTTTACGGTGGATCATCGTGAAAAAAAAACAAAAAAACGCAGCGCTGCTCCTTTCAAATTCGGCGCAGTCTGTTCAAGCGGCATTCATGAAGCAGTATTTAGTGACGCGTATATGTGTTAAAACATAGCTACACGGTCACTAAATACTGCTTCATGAATGTCCCTCTATTTACACGTATGTAGCAGAATAACACCAAAACCAAAACCAGTCCACATAATTATGACTAGTTATTGAGTGTATTCCATTTGATGTCCTAACAAATTAAAATAGATGAAAGCTGGGCTTTCATCAAATGCCAAAAACACTCTTGGACGACAAGTAGACTTTTCTAGCGGTTTCTAGCTGAATTGCATCTCGGCACAATCTGTCTCTTTGTAGCCTTTGTAATCGTTAAAGAAAATAAATATTTAATATTGACGACAGCAAGATCGTTTCAGGATCAGCTACGGTACAGAAAGACCATACATACAGGGTGTCCCAGCTAGATGTACAACATTTGTTTTTTTAAGTATGCGCGCGTGCATTGACCTATGTTGACAATTTTTTCAACGTTTGTAAAAAAGACTTCGGGAATTTGGTTTGCACCAGAATTTTCATGTTTCAGCAAACATGGCACAAGTTATGGCAGTTTTACAAAAATACCTCATTTTCACAAAAAATGAACGAGCGGAGAGCAAAAAGCAAATCAAACACTCACAGACTCAAAATATTAACTAATTGTTCTGAATGTGCTGGCCCTCTCTTTCAATTAGTTTATCCACTCGTCTGTCGAAGTCCAAAACACCTGCCAGGCGCTCTTCGTCGCTGATTTCGCCCACAGTTTCACCGATGGCCACAATCAGTTCATCGATGGATGCTGGGTGGGTCTCATAAACACGGTCCTTCACAGCGCCCCAGAGCCAGTAGTGGCACGCTGTGATGTCAGGCCAGGCAATTGGCCCACCGCGGCCGACCCAGCGCTGGTCAAACCGAGTGTCCAGCCAGTCGCGAGCCGGTGCGGGCGGCAATTGAAAAAGTGTGTATTTTTTTCAAATGCTTATAAGTCAAGTTATCAGTCAGGTCGCAACGTTTTTAGTGTCAAACAAACTCCCGAAGTTTTACTACAAACGCTGAAAAAATTATCAAAATTGATCAACGCACGCACGCGTAATTACAAAAACAAATGTTGTACATCTAGCTGGGACACCCTGTACTATGTACGTGCCAAGCTGCACGTACACAAACATTCAAAGCGGCCTAGAAAGCTGCAAATATGAGTGGCCATTGATTTGTACCATGACAACTTTGATAGAATCCATAATCAGGTGCCAGACTACACATACATAGACATTCACAGTGGCCTACCAAATCTGCAAATAATGTTTTTGGTTGGCTATTGATGGTGTCCCTGACTACTTGGACAGTATCCATAATTTTAATGTCCAAAAATATGTGTGACTATTTGTTGTTTTGCCAAGTCAGCTAACCATATACTTAAATGTGGTAAATCGATTAATTGAAAAACATTAGTTATCAGTAAAGTAGTAAGATATATTGAACAGTGACAAGACCAAGCTGGCAACGAGGCGCTCATATTGAGCAGTTCAAGTGTCTCCGAGTTGTTTGGTCATATGATAAATGTTCCATTTCCAATTCCATTAGAAAACATTGAAAAAGTCATCATTTCTTCACGTCTAATCTTACATGTTGCTCAAAACGGTCGATTAGTGCTGATCATGATCATGACATGTATGACAGACAAACATGTAAAACTTTTTGGTAAAAACGACAATTGGCGACAATAAAAAAGGGATAAAAGAAGATTGATTTATGAAATTTTGAACGGGAATGGCAGTTGATTGTTGCTGATCAAACAAAATTGCTTTCAACACTTTAAACGGGAATTCAGTTGATTGTTGCGGATTATACAACATTTGTTTCCGTTGTTTTGAACGGGATCGACAGTTGACTAATGTTGATAAAAAGATTGCTTTTTGATATTTTGAGCTGGAATGCTGCTGATCAAAAACCTTTTGATATTTTGAACGGAAATAGTGGTTTATCGTTCCTGTCAAAAAATTGCATTTTGAAATTGTGAACGGGAATGTAGTTATATGGCTTTGTTGCTAATCAAAGAACATTATGCTCAAATACAACAGGCCCTTTTAAAAAAAACTGAAAACGCTGCGATTTTAAAAACTAGAAGCATCGACGGCTACAAGTTGCTTCAAAAAATGAACGACCATTGAATGGTAAATGAACAACATTCTCTTGAAGCAGCTCAAAATCAAAATCCAATGCGTTTTTAGTCCGGGTCGTGGGCACGGCACGGGCCAAAGGCCGAAATCCATTCAAAAATATTTGTATTTCTCAGTTACCTTATCTGCTACCGTATTACCCCCAATAAACCCCCATGGGGGATTAATACGTCAGCGACTTTTAGGGGTGGGGGTTTATTGGTGGGGGGGGATTATTGGTGGGGGGGGTTTATTATACAAACATTTCTAGGGGTGGGGTTTTGTTGAAAAATGGCAAAAATACCTTGCATGACAGGCAAGAAAGTTGCAGAAACTTCTACTTTTCACAGAGATTTCCTTTTGTAACAGCCTTTTGTAATGAAATTACCATTAACTCATCCATTTGGGGCCTTTGGTAGCACAATTTCACCAATGTCACTGCATTCAGCCACTGAATTCGCTGGGTATGTGTTTCAAACAGGTTTCCAATTAACCCCCATGGGGGATTATTTGTGGGGGGGATTATTTGGAAACTCGTCGGGGGGGTGGGGGTTTATTGGTGGGGGGGGGGGGCTTAATGGTGGGGGGGGGGGGGGGTTTAATGGGGGTAATACGGTAATATTAAACAAAGTCTGATCATTTCCAAGTGTTTTTAATTGTTTTGAGTGTTTTTTAATTTCCCACCAAAAAGAGAAATTTTGAATTTGGCGCCCAAATTTTTCACGATTGATTTTTTGATTGATTTCCAACCAAATTTAATCATTTCCAATCGTTTTTGAAAACCTCCATAAATTGTCCGTACTTTTGTCAAGCATGCTCCGTAAAACCTTCGTCAAATGTCCGTACTTTTGTCAAGCGTGCTCCGTAAAACCTCCGTGAAATGTCCGTACTTTTTCACGGCCTTGGTTTCGTAGGGTTGTGGGTGATGTTAAAGGGGTGCTTTTGGGTCAGAATAAAGTATAAGGAGTTCGGAAGTCGTTTGGGCTTTGTCAAGTTTATTATTCTTAATGTATTGCAGTGTTCCAAAATCTTCGCATGAAGAAGGATCGTGACCGCGCCGACCACGACCACCGGCTTCAGTGCGTCGACGGCGTGTCCCGGTTGATCTGCAGCAGTAAACACTCGACGTTCAAAGGTGCACACGCCACATTGACACGTTCAATGCGTTTCCAGTTGCTTGTTTTTCGAGCGCAAAAGTTTCACGAGCTTATCGGCAGAATAACCGAACGCTCTTCGGGTGTCGGATTTGTTTTGTCGGCGGCATTGCATTAGGCGCATCGTCATATGGTTCCCCCAAGCCATATTTCAGTGAACCGTTCCGTAGGTATTATGATGTTTGTTGGATGACTTTCAGAATTTTTAAAGGAACAACAATTTTATTCAGTTATTAACTGGCGAACAACCGATATCGCCTCTTGACAGAAACAAGTCCTCCACGCCTCTACCAAGCCGCCATGGTTCTCTGCAGTTCGGGCCGGCCAACATATGCAGACGAGGGGTGGCCTCTTCAGTGATGGGTGCCTCTCGAACCACTTTTAGTACCAAAACCAAGATCACCGTTTTTGTGTGTTGTGCAGTTCGCGTCGACGGTGTCGAATGGAAGGCGGTGAAGTTTTTCCAAGTGTCGCCGCAATGGCAGACGCACGTGAAGCAGCTGCCGTTGTGCGTCGTCATGCACAGCTGATCGGCGCAATCCGGCGTCACTGCGGTGTGAACCTGCGTCCATCGCTGTGTTGTTTCGTTGTGCGGTATTTTCGTCACCAAACAGCTGATGAAGAAGAGAAACAGAAGAATCGGCCAGTCATTGTTTTGTATCGCTTTTGTTTGTCGTTGTGGTGTGTCGTTCGCATTCAAGGCCAACGGTATTATAATTGTTGTTACAGTTCGTTTGCTGAAACAACGTCTTGTTTGACGACACTGCACCATGTAACAATGTAATGTTGCACAGTCACAAGAAAACGCAGGCGCAGATACAACAGGCAGCTATATCGGTGATCAGATCCTATAGATCCGCGCGGCAACCTCGAAAGTTCGTGGATTTCTATGGCTTAAGTCGATGTTTTGCAGTTACTGTACAGTTACAGCTACAATTTCTGTCTGGTGTCCGGTCGCTCTGACAAGCCATGGGGGGAGGGGCACCGCGGTATGCCATGCGTCTACCTAGCGAAACCGCAAACAGCGACCTTCATGTATTTCATGCCATGCAGCAATCTGTGTAAAAACGTATAGATATGAACAGTGTGCGTGTTCGCTTGTAACTCTGCAACATCTTTGAGTTTTAACCAATGCAATCTTTTCATATTTCGTCAGAAATATGTACATGATGATGGGATCACATTCACGTTTGTCATCATTATTTTCCAGACAACTTTCAACAAACAATCTTTATTAATTGTGCTTTTTTTGTTTGTCCAGTTCCAGTTTGGTGGTCAGTCAAAAGATGTGCTTTTCCAAGTTTGCTTCAAACCGTTGTTTAGTTGGATCAAAGGGTTGTCGAACCCAACAGAAAAAAACAAGTGATGTTTTCATCAGCAGTTCTGCCAAATTTCAGTTGCTTGCGAGAGATTACACTGAGTTTAACATGTTTATTTTGAATCAGAAATGCATAATTTTGGTTGTTTCCTAGTTGTCAAAACCAGTCACTGTCTGTCACGAAGTTATTACTATATTATTCACAGAGCCAGTCTTCTTGCACATTAATAGTCACATTATTAGTCAGATCAGTCATATTGTTTGAAGTGTTTTTGTTATTTTTTTGCTGCGGGTATCTGCTGAAAGCGGTTCAAGAGTTTTTTGTTGGTTTTTTCAAGCATTTTTAGAGTATGTGCTTGGTTTCCACAACCCTATTTGATATTAGTAGATGTTCAGTTTAACAAAACGATTATGTGAAGTTTTTTAAAACTATACAACAAGGTTTCAGATGTTGTCGCGCTTGCCGCCGCTTAAATTGAATTCGATTATTGAAGATTCGATTTTTATTCGCATTGCCTAATTTTTATTCACATTGCAAAAATGGTGCAGGTGCAGCAGAAACCGATTGTTTTTTCGTTAATATTATTTCATGTGATGGTGTGTTGGCACAACATTTTGCGTTGTTTCCTGTATCTTACCGCATTTCAAACTTTTAACAAATGGACAGCCGTGATTATTTTGTGTTCATCATTTTGCACACAAGTATTTTGTGTAATCTTTTATTTTCACTGCTGAGCGCAGACCCGTTGACATCGTACTTTGCTTCTCACTAAAATCCGATTCAAGTTGATGTACAGTGGCGACCAAAAGTTTGGAAACCCCTGCGTGCGTTGCATATCGATTGGTTGGGTAATTTTTGCTTTATTATCTATACCATGCACATAAGCAAATATTTTTGATTTTTGGAACACAGCAATACAGTGTCCATTGCAGTACACAAAAACAAAAATAACATTTGTATACACTCCATGGTACGCATTGCTTTGAATGGCATGCGAAACATCAACGGCAGGTGTGAACATTATGATTACGTGTGTTTCGCTGATGCCTGTTCACTTCATTCTTCACAAATACAGCATGGCAAGAATTCACACTCCACTGGAGTCGCTCCAGTAAACAGTTTGCCCAAAACAGCTACCGGACTGCAATTCAATCGCTTTCATTTCATTTCAGAAGCGTCAGTACGCAAAGTGTGAGGTGGGGTGGGTGGGGCACGCATGTGTTCTGTACAGTACAGTGTGTATTGTTTTGTAAGCACTGCACAGTGTATCATGTGTATTGTTGTGTTCATAAAAACAAAGCTAGCATGTGTTGGGGTGGACAGACGCACAATAAAAGGCAAAAGCACGCATATACCACCACGAGCACACGCGCGCATGGATGTTTCTAAACTTTTGGTCGCCACTGTATATCTTTATCTCAGTGTTCGCAGAAGACGCTGTTTTTTTTCATCGGGCATCCCAATTTAACGAACGACTTTTTGTGGACTTTTTTGAATTTTGTTCAAACATGTCACTCAGAACAACAAATGTTCAGTTTTTTTCTGGTGGCCATGCTTGCTTTGGCGAGCTTGAATTTTTGATTTCATTTTGGCTGAGTGACACGTTTCAATTTTCCACCGTGCGTTTTTTGTGCTAATGTCTGGTTTTCAAAAATATGTGTTTTTCTTGAATTTTTTTGTGGTTCGCTTTCTGTCTTTCTTGAGATTCGTTTGTTACTTACTGTGCTCCTCAGAACATTTATTTGGACGAAGAAAAAAACGGTTGTTTGAAAGTGCACGTCGCGTCAAACAGCCTTTTTGTTTTGTTTTTTGCCAATCGCTCCCTTTTTTGTCTTATCCGAGCTCATTGGCCGCATTTTTAGTAAACTCTGCGCTGATTGGGTGATTTCAACAGAGGTGGCGAAAGTCGAAGCAACTGATTGCGTGCAAATCGGATCGTTTTATGTTTTCGACTTAACCGGCATTCATGAAACAGGATTTAGAGATGCGTAGCGGTAGCTGTGTTTTATACTGCTTCATGGAAGCACTTTTACTTGGTTGGTGTTTGTGAGTTTTGTCATATCTACTTAGTTTACCGCACAGTATTTGAAACCAGTTTCTCAGTTCTTTGGTCAGCCACATAACTTATTGGAGATTATGAGGAAGTTGGAATTTCAAAATTCGATACAGGGTGTATGTATTAATACAGTGCATGTGAGCGAATATTATAGTGATCTTTTTTTAATTTTTTTGTTTCTCATATGTTTCGCGCTCTATTTTGTTGACGCAATTGGTGTGTGAGTCGGATAAAAAAAGTGCTTTTACTGCTTGCTGTGAGCGCATAAATCTCTGTAAAAATCCTCATGGCGTGGCGGTGTTACGTTATGTATGTTGTCATTTGCCAATCTCGTCTTGTGCTCTCGTCAGCTATGCTTACAAGTTTATTATTGGTGTTTTTAGAACTGAGCTTGTGCCACAGGGTAACTTTGTCAAAATTTGAAATTCACCAGAATTGTGGACCGTGGACTCGATATGAACTACCGGCAATGGAAACCGTGCATGCATCGGTGCACGCAAAACAGGTTTGTGGAACATTCAGTTCATATCAGTGTGATCTGGTCAGTGGCTGAAATGGTTTGCAGATGGTGTTACGGTTGAAGCTGTGTTACGTTTTCTACGTTTATGCTTGCCCCCGAGCTGGTTGGTGAATGTTTCCAGATTTAACCATGCTGGTGGCTTCTTTTTGAAGCCACAGCCATAATGAGCGGCCGATTAGCATGCCAGCTGGCTGGTAAGCCCAGCAAAGCGGACGTTTCCATGTGGCTTGCCAGTATTGATGGGTATTCGCCCAGTTGGCCGGAACAATTTGTGGGTGGATGGATAAAAGCCTGTTTTTGTGGCTTGGTGGAATCGGACCTTCAGCAGAGCTGAATGCAAACATTGGAGTTGTGTAGGCCTCAGCGGCTTCGCAATTTTTTGTCTGAGGAATAATGACTCCATTTACGAATGATTTGCTCCGGCCGGCTGAATGAATACCCCAACAGGTAGTTTTTCAATACCAACCTGGCAATGTGTGATGTTTCACGACTGCTCAAAGTGAAGAAACCGAGAAAGCGCGCACGCACCGGTTTCAACCGGTTTTGAGCTCCTCTACTCTGGCTGGCGTATATGAGAGTTTGACCTTTGTATTGGGCGGAGCACAAAACTCAGCGTGCGTTGCCGTCTTTTGATTGTCTTGTGGGCGTGAAATTCTGTGAACAGAACTTGTGTTCAGATTTGATAATATGAACTGTTTTATCATATCGCTTTTTTAATCTGAATATTGTGTTATTTATCAGTGACCGAACTGTCTTGACCTTGACCATGGCTGTTTTATTTGTTTTTTGTTGTTTTTTGTGTTCGCCAATGCAGCGTTTTATTCGGAACACACTTATCAATCTATTTATACCTGACGTATGCCCGTTTATACCTGGTATGCGCATAGGACACGTCACGCCAGGTTTCATGGTTTCAGCATACCACCGTTCCTACCTGACTGGCGTCGACGTACTTCTGCATATACGTCAGGTATAAACGGGCCTTCGCACAGGTTCCACCGATTGACTGTTCCGCTCGCGTCAGTGTGACTGTGTGCTCCGTTCTTTCCAATCGATTCGCCCGATCAGCGTCAGCCCCCTCGATGCGCGAGCGACGTCGCAGCGTTATGATGGGACTCAACGAGACCGGACGCGCCCGACTGATATTCTCGGCTGATCTCAGAGCTTTCGACGGTATGCAACCGTTTTCAGTGCACTACAATCCTTCCAGCTAATTGTACCACTACCTTTTTTTAATTTTTAATTTAATTTATTGAAAATATTAATTTAAATATACGCGCGCCGGTTCCGGAAACCCAAAGGTACCAAACTCCGGCGGAGACGGGCAATACTGATTGGTCGGTTGCACACACGTGCAGATGATGTATGTATTCTGTGCAGGCAAACTCCGCCTCCCCAGCAATGCCTGCACAGAATGGCGCGCATCAACTGCACGTGTCTGCAACCAGTCAATTAGCCAGTTCCTTAAAAAGTTTCGAAAAACGGTTTTTTGCCCGGGTTTTCCCGTGAAAACAGGTTTCATTTTCGAAAATTGACTTGGGCCCATGTCGAAGTTCACCGTGCCGGCTGACGTGGATCTTGGACGCACCGTCGGCACGTTTCTGCTTCTTACGCTGCGTTTCTCTGCAAGGTTTCTCCAAAATCACGTATCTCATGCTTCGGTCTCCGTATCTCATGCTGTCTGAACAGTTTTAGCGGAGCATCCCGCATTCTTGCGAAATAAAACGAATGAATGAATCACGCTGTCCATGTTTTCGATGCAGGCGCTCTGGTGAACGCGCAGAACGAGATCTTCGAGTTGCACGGGCGGCGTCTGGCGTCATGCGGCGGCGACTGTGAGGCCGGTCGACGGCAGCCGCAGCAGTACTGCAAGCCGACGGACACCGGCAGCGTGCAACAGCAGCGTCTGCTCGGCGCGATCGACAGCGACAACAACGCTCATCATCAGCAACAGCAACGTACCCCGTCAGCAGCAAACACTCAGCAACACCATCATTACCCGTCCAGTTGTTCGTCGTCGTCCGGGCGCCACGATTCGTCCGACGCCAGTCTGCCGTCGTCGGCGTCCGCCAACTCCGACGACGTCTCATTCGTCGCCTCGTCAGCCGGTTCATCCGCCAACAACAACGACAACAACAACGGCCTGCTCAGTCATCATCATCATCAGCACCAGTCAGCGCTGTTCAACTGTACGACGCCTGCTGCTGCTGGTTGCCATCAAGTGCCGCCGTCAACCGCCGCTGATGACGGCGTTCGCCAGCAGTCGCACGCGCAAACGCCGCTGGCCTGCTTTGCTCAGGTTTGAACTTTTGAACTTGAACTTTTTATCAAAACATGTTTGGTAACGTTGCATTTCTCGGCGATTTTTTTTGCTCAAGCTTACCATTTGGTTCAGTGTGGGGGAGTATTTTTGTCAACACGAACGAACTGTGGTGGTAAATAAACGAACAACACGAAATTTCTTGACGCGTGGTAAATCGAGCGCGGTATTTGTGTGTTTGAAGACAGTGCATTTAAGACAGACTTTTAATCAATCGTGATCTATTTAACGACCGTGCATTCTGATTAGGGTTAGGGGCTTTGAAAAAAAAAAATTTTTTTATTTTTTTTTCGTTTTTTTTTTTAATTTGGATTTTTTTTTCAAACTTAAAAAAAAATTTGAAAATTTTTTCTTCTACTTTGCTCTGAAAATTCGATTTATGGCATAATTTTTTGAAAGTTCAAACCAAATTTTCTTCCCAACTTTGTGTGCTTAGGTAAATGTCATTATTTGGTCATTTTGACCGACGTACTCCATGTTTTTCGATTTGGATGACTTCTAGAGTCAATTTTTAGCGTTGAAATGACTTAACTGAATTGAAATATCGTTTCAGAAATCGTTTTCTTGCAACTTAGAACATGTTTTTCAGTCGGTAGGCCATGAGATGAACATGATATCTTGTTGATTGGCGTATGTTATAGGTCTACAATGGAGTTGTGCGATATATTGTTAAACAATTTGAGCGGAGATGTTGGTTAATACCACATCACACGACCGTTTTTCAGATACCCGATAACATGGCCACATGTTAAAACTTGCGTGCTGAGCTAAACTAACGTGTTAAACTTGCGTCTGTCAGTTGCCCGCAACGTGATCGCGAAATCATGGTACGTGTTTTCGATACGATGATTTGAAGAGTGGGCTCTCGCCATGTGGCAGATAGCATAGCTGGTTGAACCTGAAAGTAAGTGTCTTGGGGGGGGGGGGGGCGACCGGGTCGACAGGGGTTG
Source organism: Theristus sp. LFF4_11 (assembly GCA_030248135.1). Taxonomy (NCBI): domain Eukaryota; kingdom Metazoa; phylum Nematoda; class Chromadorea; order Monhysterida; family Xyalidae; genus Theristus; species Theristus sp. LFF4_11. The sequence continues at coordinate 12,982 of JASANC010001400.1, read as the reverse complement.
CCGACTTAGCTACAGCAAACAGGAATTTTTGAACACAGTCAAATTTTGGTAATTTTCTAAAGAGGAACCACTAAGAACGGTTCAATATTCAAGTACACGTGAAAAATTGCCCTGTTTTACTGTTGAAAATGCAACTTTCCCTCTATGAAATGGACATAATTTCAATAAAACACGATTTTCGCTCTTATAGTTTCCCGGATCGTTCTGAAAATAGTCCAGATGAACTCAGCTCGACGAGACGCTTCGAACGAACCTAACTTGTAAAAAAAAATTTTTTTTTTAATTTTTTTTTAATTTAAAAAAAAATCCGGATTTTTTTTTCCCTAACCCTAATTCTGATGAATGAAGCACCAGGCTGCAGGCACACACGCGCGATATTTACCACTCGCCAATTTGTTCGCTTGTGTCTTTTGTTGGCGACTGTGTGAACGGAAAACAACTGTTAGCGTCGACAAAAATCGTCGGTTTTGATGATTACAAACAAGTATATGCGACGCTTAGCAGCGAGTTGTGCTGTCGATGACCGGCACTAAGTATGATCTTTTATTTTGGTCCCGCAACTCAATCCGCCCATGGATAGGTAAACAGTTGCATGCAGGACGCGGGAATTCAAAATTGGTAAAGTGATCAGAGTCCCTCACATATGGCCGAGTCACTAGCTTTGAATTGCCATATACAGATTGAAACTAGTTTCCTTTCTACGTCTGCACACGCATTCAGTCGCAGAACTTAAAAAATTGATATTACGCAAAAGAGAAAGGGAGCACACATAAGCGGACGTTGTGCTCGTTATTCAATGCAATCGATAAATTCATTCTACCGCTAACAGCGGCGCACATAAAAAAAGTTTTTCAAATCACGTATCAGTTGATAAAAATGGGCGGTTATGTTTTATTTGCAGTGAAAAGTTTTGTTTGCATAATGGAAGTTTTGTGATTGCGTCGATGTGAGGTTTACTAATAAAAATGAAAATTCTTAGCAGGACCGATCCGGCTGTGTGCACGAGATGACGGTGATCGACGGCGAGACCGGCCACCAATACATCGTGAAGCAGGTGCACGTCAGCGTGGACGACGACGACGGCGGCAAGGTGCAGCTGCACTCGGAGCACTGTCGCTTTCAGACGGACGAGATTCTGATCGGACAGCGCGCCGCCGTCGAGGCGAGAGACTATTTCAATCCGGAGTTGCTGACGAACGGCGGCGACACGACGACGACGACGACGCCGGAGACGCACTCGGCCGTGCACATCGGCAGTATGACCATTCATTTTCAGGTATGGCATATTTTTTCGAACGTGTCCCACTGAAATGACGTCATGTGCCGCAAAACATGCGCTTGTCGTTCACAGCAAACCAGACTTTCCGTTTCGCCGATTTCTTCCCGTAAACAAATGGTGAATGTCGAATGGTGAAGTCACGCCAAACTGAAATTTTAGTGCCTGGTACTTTGACAAACGGGCGTTTTTAAAGCAAATGACGTCATTTTAGTCCGGACACGTTTGAATAAATCCACAATACAGTATACCGCATTATACGCGTTTTTTTGCTGCTCGTGAATGTTGAACACGCGCGCTCGATTCGTTTCTCATTTTTGTGTGCTGACGAGACCCGGTAAGTTCTGGTCGGAAGACTGTATACACACCACTAAAGGCCAGTTCATGCACATACAGTCCACCTGGAAAATTTATGCAACATGACGTAATGACCAACGAATCAGCGCTGAGAATTTGTTCATGACCAACCAATCAGAGCTGAGAATTCTTCATGACTAACCAATCAGCGCTGAGAATTGCTATCACCAACCAATCAGCTAGTTGCATATATCAGCGAGATACGACTGTACACAAGTTTTCGCGTCACGTCAGCGTCAGGTCCCCAAAACCGGGTGCAACTGAGGCTTGCTTAAAATATAATTCACAAAAACGGACGCAAAACCGGTTGCAGGCGACCGTGACGCCGCCGCCGACGCCTGCCTCGTCACTGTGCGACGACGTCAGCGTGGAGCCGATGGACGACTCGTCGAACAGCAGTCAACTGCAGCTCGCCAATTTCGGTGGGTCGCCGACGACCACGACCACCATGACGTGCGCTAACACGCTCACGGAGGACTTTATGCAGTGATCGCTGATATTTTGGTTGTTGTTGTTTGTTGCCCCCTTTTTATCCTTACCCAACGCCCTTGGGGAAAGGCAGTGTCGCAATTTTTTTATTGTCCACCACATGGGCTGCGACGTTGGAAGCCGTTTTTGGTTTTGGTTTTCGTCGCGAGACTCAATGCGCGCATCGATTGGTCTACCAATTTCATGCATGACGTGCGGAATTCAAAAGTGGCAAACTGATCCGAGTCAAACTAGATAGGCCCCCGAGTCACTTCGGCGATTTTGAATTGCCTCGGATTTATTCCCAGTGCTCGACAGACCAGACTGTTGACCGAAAACAGAGCGCAGCTATCGGCATGCTGAATGAATGCCGAGTTGTGCGCGTTGAGACGCGTTTTCGTCATGTTTTAGTTTTGGTGTTAGTGTGCCGTCGAACTTGTGTTGTGTTTGCTTCGGCAGCAGTTCAGCAGTTACTGTTGTTAAGTGGCTGCAGCAGCAACCATAGTTCAAGGATGTTCCACGGTGCTCTGACACTTTGCTTGCGTCTTACTCAAGTTTCAGTGTTTCATCATTCTGATATCTCTCGTTTGCTACCACCTGTTCATAATTTCGTCGATGTGCTACATTACGGTGTGTGTGTGTGTGTGTATGTGTGTGTGCGTGTCTGTACCCTTTTGAAATTTTTTGAGTTTGAGTTTCTGTCACGTTTCCAGTATTTTTTTATTATTAAAAGAAAGTCTTTGTTTCTACTTTCATGCCGTTGTTCTTCTTTCTTTGTTTCTGTGGTGTATTCGTCTTGTTTTGGTTTTATTGCAAACTCAGTTCCAAACATGCGTGCACGATTTTTGAGTGGCTCGTCACCTGATTGTCAAGGGAAAGGCACAGCGCATGGAAAGACACACAGGCACTCTTTGAAAATCAGTCGACGCATTGGTCCAGCCAGTCCCACTTGTGTGCACGCAGGTTTAGAACAAGGTTTAAAAAGTTCGAAACCCATCGGTCACACCTTCAAGCTCACAATATCGTAATCGTTGTGCCGACCAGCCGGCCAATACCAAAAAAATTGCTGGCCTGGCCCTCATTGAGTTTGCGCACTGCATCTACCGTATTCGGTTTGGATTTCAATACACGTGGCCGTCAAATTGAATAGGAAATCACTGACACTCAGAACACGATGCTTGAATACTTGACGATCAGGAACGCATCCAGATCGAATACTTGTAAATACAGTAGATCCATACCGTGTAAGCGGAGCATTGTGAATCTGCCGCCGTGCGGTGGAGCAGAGCACGCATTTTCCCGGACTTCGGCAATGTTCATCAAATGGCGGCATGATTCATCACCCCCGGTGCCTCCCACTCCCACCACACCGTCGCACCGTTTGTTGTGCTTGACACGTGTGTTGCGCAATGGCTTTCGAAATGCTCTTTTTTTACCATCAGACTATACGATTGAGTGAGAGCGATATTTTGATGTGATGACTTGAGTATTATTCAACAACATTCGTCCTTTTCTGTTCCCTTTTATTTTGTACACTTTTAACACGGTATATTGGTGCTGCTGAACTGGGCGAGTCATTTCGATTCGTTTCTTTTTCCAAGTTATGTAGTTCAAAGTTTATTGAACTGTTTTGGCAAACACAATTGCGATCGAAGGTACTTTTTATTAAAAAAACTATTTGTTTTGAGTTTCGGTGGAAAAAAATGCTTATTGATGGGTTTGTGTTTGTTACCCTCATAAGAGTTTTTGTACGTAATAACCGAACAGGGTTCTGTGACGAAACGCGAAGATGTGATTTGACCTTGCGTCATCTGGATTTTCGAAACTCTTCTCGATTATTTGTCACGAATAAACAAAAAAACGACGTTTATAGCCATGAAATCTGCATTCCGCCATTCGGAGCAGTGTTGTCATTTTGTGTAGTTTGTCAGTGTCCTAAATTTAAAACGAACCTTCATTCATGATATGAGCAAACCAGTCTGCCCGGAATGAACAATTTCATTTCTCCGTTCACCACTCGTACATTGTTTCTGAACTGCATATTGATTGGTTGATTTATTTGCAGCTTTCTTCAGTTGGCCGGGTGATCAAGTGAAGTACAGTACGTTTTTCTCAAGCTGTCACATTTTTTTAGCAGAATTAGAGCCAGTGAAGAAAAGAAACAATGAGGTCAAGTTGAAAAGAAGGATCAGCCACGTGTGGTTTTTGATTCCAACGGAAATTCTGCGAAAAAATCTGACTGGTTTGAACAAACTGCTATATATAAAGTACAATGTTGGATCGAAGTGCCTTGTGTGTCGTTTCGAAACCGTGTGCAATTTTTTGTGTGTCTGCCATTCTTTCGCATTGTTTGTCTCGCGAAATTTTTCCACAAACCCTAAAAAATTAAAAGTTAATAAAGGTGGCCGGTCATGAATGATACTCGATTCTATTCGATTTGGTTTGGTGTTTTTTTAAACAGACCCGAGCCGAGACCACATAGCTCACTTTGAGCTTTGCTTCGTGCACGCAGTCAAACTGTAATCGGCCACATCGAGCCGGCTGGTCACTGAGCTCAATTAATTCAAACGCGCAGCCAATCAGCTGATTGTCCATGATTGACAGTTCGACTGCTGTTTGTTTCGTTTGTGGTGCTAAAGTGCAACATTCAGTCAATTTATTGTTTTTATAAAGGATATATATATATATAATCTTGATCTAACCAATGAGAAATTTGAATTATCACATGAGTACCGAATGAGTTTGTGTCGACACAACAATCAAACTTAACGCGGTACCATGCTGATTTTGTGGACCTCAAAACTTTTGTCAAAACCTTGTAAAACATCAGAGAGAACGCTCAGCTTGGTCGGAGTTCCAAAAAAACAACGCAGCGAAACGTAAATCGTGGTGGCATGTCAAAACTGTGAATCCCAAGTATTTCACCTAATACCGTATTCGCTCTATCTCGACACAATCCTATGGCAGACATGCCTGATCGTCAAGGAAAAATAATCGTCTCCAGCTGATGGTCACCGACACCGTACTCAACACTCCTATAGTAGTAAGTGGGCCTACAGTTTTGACAAATCACTGCAGTTCGATTCAAAGCCACTAAATAATTATCATTGTTCAGCATGGTAACATGTATTTCACTGTGCCAATGAGGAAAAACACGTTTTTTAAATAAAGACCAACAGTTCGCAAGAAAAACCCTGTTTTTCTCTCAGTGACCTACATGCACAAATGTTCAACCGTTTGACCGGGGCCCATTATTTTCTGAAGGCTGGCGGAAGTTTGAGGCACCTACTGAACTCTCGGCAACAAGGTTCTGTGGCACGGGTATGGAAAGTTTTGCAAACATTCATTGAAGAATTAATCAGTAGAATACTCCGCCAAAAAAAACGGGCAAACGGTTGACTACAGTATTTTTGTTTAAACTTGTCACTTTTTTCGCAGATTACAGAGCTCGCACGAAAGAACGGGAGCGGAGCTGTGAAACATATTTACCGTATTACCTCTATTAACCCCCCCCCCCCAAAATTAAACCCCCCCCCCCAAAAATAAACCCCCACCCCCTCGACAAGTTTCCAAATAATCCCCCCCCCCCCCAAAATAATCCCCCATGGGGGATTATTGAAACCTGTTTGAAACACATACCCAGCGAATTCAGTGGCTGGTTGCAGTGAAAATGATGAAATTGTGCTACCAAAGGCCCCAAATGGATGAGTTAATGGTAATTTCATTACAAAAGGCTGTTGTAAAAGGAAATTTCTATGTAGAGTAGAAGTTTCTGCGACTTCCTTCCTGCCATGGAAGGTATTTTTGCCATTTTGCCCACTCCTAAAAATGGTTTCCAAATAAACCCCCCCCCCAAAAATAAAGCCCCCCCCCCAAAATAAACCCCCACCCCCAGAAGTCGCTGAAGAAATAAACCCCCATGGGGGTTTATTAGAGGTAATACGGTATGCACCAATGAAGTGTTTCGTTTCAACCAACACAGATACAGTTGTTTCTTCAAATCCGCGTGATTTTTCCTTAAAAGCACACGAAACTTCGAACCAAAGAAGAATGAACGAGAATCGGGGTTGCTTCCAAGCAAAAACCTCACTTCTGGCTAAATATGTCTTCTATTCAATCCGATTGCGTTCTATTCTTCTTTCGCTTGCTCTGTATGCTCTGTATGCTAAAAATGGTGACATGACGAAACACACAATCGTTCTGCAATTCGCATGAAGTTTCGCATGCTCTGTATTCTGCGTCGTGACGTCACAAAAAAGTGACGACATTGTTCAAACAATCGTACTTGGCGGGCGTGCGCAATGATCATCCTGTCACTGGGCGTCGAGTCACATTTTCTGCACGACCAACACGAACATCTCCTCGTAGACGGGCGTCGTCTCATCGTCGACGGTCAACTCGAAGTCGGTGAATTCTCGCCTGACGGTGCGACCGGTGCGCGCGTCCTGGCGCAGCCACAGCCGTCCGCTGAGACCGGCGAATCGCAGCGCACACCGTACGTCCATCTCGTCGAGGCACAGCAGCGGGAAGCGTCGCCGGACGCCGATCGGGTAGCTGCGATGGCCGAAGATGCCGATCAGGATCACGTAGCCGGTCGTCTTCACGAGACTCGCCAGACTGCGCAGCGCCCGATTGTACCTGCGCAACAATTGGGTTGTAGTATATGTTGTTCGCCTGGAGTGCTCGCGAAATGAACGGCGATATGCATCGCTCTAACTCAATAACATATCCAACTAGCTGATTGATGCATGCAAGTATTCTGTGCGTGCATTGCCGTGGAAGCGGAGTATGGTTTTGCATGGAATCCATGCATCACGTGCCAACCAACCAATCAACTAGTTGCATACGTTATAATTGTTTGTTTTTAGGCTTTTTAGGCTCTGGCGGCACAGACCGATTGTTGCATATATCCGTTGGGCAGCATAGAAAGCTGCTGCTGCACGTTGGATTGTGTACGCCGTCCAAAAAAACGGAACGACTTTGCTCGCGTTGCAACCGTCGGCCAGCGTTCTTCTACTTCTCTCCGACTCACTCGGTGAGCGTGCGCGCGGCCGCCTCCAGGCACAAGGACGTCAGGACGCAGTCGACCTGCGCCACCGGCAGACCGTCGATCGTGCAGCCGCCGGCGAGTCGTCGATTGCTGCCGTCGACAGTGGACGACGTGGAACGACGCTGGAACTGGCCGGCCGCACTATTCGCTCCGTCTTGGCCGTCCAGCGAACGCAGCGGCGGCGGCGGCGGCCGATCCGGGAACAGGTCGCACTTCAGGATGCCGTGGATGTTGCCGCGCAGACGCAGCTCGATGTCGGACAGATCGCGCGCGCCGTACACCGTCCACGTGCACCAGTCCTCCGTGGCGTCGTCGACCGCGACGCACCTCTCCGGCGTCGAATGCTCGACGGCACCGCTCGTAGAGGCGCTCGTGCGATTCAGACCTGTGTTACGGAACGATGCGAACCAGAAAGCGTCAGGAAGTGCTTCCACGACGCAACACACGAAGCAAACCATTCCAAACACCACCAATTTCAGTGTTCCGGTCGCAGTTTACCCGTTTGTGTGCTGATTTGTGCAATGGCCTGTTGACTAGCCTGCTAATTGGCTGCGTCGAGTTGGGCCAGGGACCAATCAGCTAGCACAATTCGAAAAGCTGCAATTGCCGACGATTCACAGAGGTCGACCAAACCACCCAAGCGCACCTTTCTCGAGTTGCGCAACGAATTGGAATGTTTTCGACCAGTCGAATGCGTCCGGTTGATTGTGCCACCATTTCAGCAGTTGCTCACGACTCGCGTCGGAGATGTCCGCCAGGTAAATCGCGTCATACACGTCGCTGAGGCTCATCTGCAGCAAAAAAAGCAAAAAGCTCGGGCGACGTACAGTCAGACAGACAACACACACAGTCTCACGGTGAACAGGGCAGCTCGCTGATTGGCTGCTGTTGAATTGAGTTGAACTGCGATTGGTCATGTCGACGCTCGATGCAGCCAATCAGCATGTGCCAGATACAAACGCCGGAGACTGCGCGCGCAAAAAGTTTGTTTGCACTGGAGGCCCTCGGTTGCCACAACCACCAAAACCGTCACTACGAGATCAATTCCTGACCGTTGTTTTAGCTGTGTACTGCAATGCAACCAACCGTCATGGAAACTACCAAACCAGTGAAGTGCATACAGTCGAACTCTAAATTATAGGGAATCAGCTGATTGGTTGGTGGTCACGTGATGCATGCTTGTTGGGCAAACCAAACTTCGTCGCACAGCAATTTCAGCGCAGAGAGCGTGCACAATTTCAGCACAGAGAGCGTGCATCACGTGATCACCACCATCACCAACCAATCAACTGATTCTCTATAATTTAGAGTTCGACTGCAGCCAATCAACAGCCAAACGCCAACTGAAAAAAAACGAAAACCGACGACGGCGTGGATCGTCGGGCCGCAGCCGAAATCCAGCAACGTTCGCTCGTGCACTGATACAGGCAGTTTCGCTGCAAACGCAACGTCGAAGAAAACGTAAAAAACTAGGGAAAAAAGTAAAAAGCAGTTCCCTGAAGGGGAATTTAGCAATTAGTTTTTTTTGTGCATACGCAGAGACACGGCATTTAAAAATGGCCACGCTATTTCGAAATCGTGTCGTGTGTGCTATCTTAAAGCATTACGGACACGATTATTTTGCGCACGGCATTTAGAACGGACGTCTGTGCGTACGGACAAAAAAACTAAATGGTGTTTTAGCCTTAAAAATACGTGATTCACGAAGATTTTTTTTTTCACTCTCGCCAACCGCAGCTGCTCCGCCGGCCAATCTATTTCGTTTGCGGTTGCGCCCGTTTTTCACTGATTCACCACCAGCACAATTCGTGTCTCCCACTCACCCGGTGTTTCTGTTGTTTCGCTTCTCCTTTTCAACAGTTTGTTTGAGTTTTGGGATGTGTGGAAACCGCAAGCAAACTGACTTGTCACAAAAATAACGTTCAAATTGCGACCTTGCAAATAGGTGCGCACTTTATCGAGCGCCTCCAACAGAAACATCAACGGCGAGCCGTCGCCATTGTGACCGTCGGCTGATGTGTAGTACTCGTTCAGGTACTCGATTGGATCGAATTCGCTCTCATAGTTTACAGCCGTTATTGGCAGCCCCTCATAATCGTCCGATATCGTTGGCGATCGCTCTTCAGACGGCTGGTGATTATTGTTGTCGTTATTATTGTTGTTGTTGTTATTGTCGTTGTTATTGTTGCTACTGACCAACGTTAACGCCATTCAAGTTGAGTGGCTCGAAAATGACGATGCTGAAACACAGAACAACGTACGTATCAAAAAGGGAAAACTCCCCGGAAATACATTCACGGTTTTAGCGGTTCGAGTTTTGGCTCGCGTTTCAACAAGTTCGGGCTTGTCAAGTAAATCTTAGTCAAAACAGAATTAAGAATCAGTAATAGTTACGCTATTCAATTTAGCATGGTGGAATTGTTGAACACTCGCATGTCAATGAAATATGCCAATTATGAACGTTTAAGGAACTGCGCACGTAAGAAAAACCATTTTTACTGAGAAAAAAAACGAAGTTGAAAGAGGTGGAAAAGATTTTTGTCCCCAAAATCAAAATCACTACTTCCAAATTCGCTCGACCCACGTGGCAGCATCCAGTCACGGCAGCAGCAGTTGTACTTTTTGGTTGTCAAAAAAAATCACGTTCAATCTTTAACAAAAAAAACCGGTTTCAAAAACGATTATACAAATTCTGCCGTTTCTTTTGGCATTTCGCATTGGAACATGTGAGACATAGCACGTAGCAGAACCGAAAACAAGCACAGTTTGCGTGTAAAAGTGACCCATTATCAATGAAAAATGATGGCAACAGTTTTGAAAATTGTAGGTACATTGTTTGTTAAAATTTCGTATCTTTACACGTAGAATTTTTCGCACACAGCCACAACTCTTGCTGTGCTTGGGTCAGTGTCAAAAAAAACCTGTGTGCTGTGCGTGTCTGTGCGTGCACCGCAAAAAAATAAGCAACATACAAAATTGACTGGGTTAACAAAAACATCCCGACGTCAATAGAAAAGCAGCTCTTCGGTTGGCAGAATTTTTATGAAACAAAAAGTTTTTTATGTAAAAAAGTGTGTTTGCTACGCTGATGAAAAAATTGATTTTTTTGAAGACTACATCACCAAATTTTGAAGTCACCAGCAAACAAGTTGCCTCCGAAAGACAACACAGATTGCCTTGTCTGTGAAATCAATGTCCCATTTGAAGAACAAAAAAAACAAAGAGTCAACGTTGCTTACATGATGTCTGAATGAGAACAGCCGAACTGAGCCATGATGCTTGCAAACGCAAGTTGACTTCGCAGACGGGTACACGTACACTGTGTTTGCCTTTGCTGGAATGCCCATGCCGAATGCTGCACAGAGCAGTCGGTAAAGTAACATTCACCTCCGCATACAGACCAATCTGAAGCGGCATTCACGTTGCAATATTTAGCGACGCGTAGCTAGTAAACGCTGACAGACGCATTCATACACAATCATCAGCGATAGCAGCCGCCTGTTGACTGTATACGCATGCATAGGGCAGTTCATTCAGCGCTAGCTGCGGGACTTCCACTGCCAGACCATGAATGCCCCTTTTTATTCAAATCAAAATCCGTACGAACCAGCGGTGTGCTACCACGATGCCGAAAGTGAGACCAGTCTATCTTCAAAAAAAAATATCGGTGTGACATGGTGCGGTGCCCCACAGGGCACAGGCTCGCACTGGTCTGGCTGGTGGTGGTGGTTCGAATGATAAAAATTGGAAAAAATGCAAAATTGTATCACAAATGAAGTGTTTTTTCCGAATCAGACTAATGAACTTGCGTGCAGGTCAGGACGTCAGGAACCCAAAATTGGCAGGGCTTGAAAAAATAACAAACGCAATAAATTTCGAAACGAAATTTGTGGTTTGGTTGGTTTATTCAATATTTATTGCGTGTTTTTTCAACAATGTTAAACCATTATCAGAGCTAGGTTAAAACAGGTTCTTTACCAAGCGCCTAATTGACAACATCAGATATCAAAAGTTAATCAAAGAAATGTCCAAAATTTAAAACATGAAGTTACTCAAGAGTGACGAAAATGAAAGTTCGAACAACAATTCATTAAAATCAATTGGAAACGATGTTTATTCCGTAACTTGCTATTTCAGAACACAGAGTAAACAATGCGTATTTGGTTGAAAAAAATGTTGAAATGTGAGAAAGTTGAAATCTTTAAAGAGAACAATCTATCCAAACGAAAACCGTAAATGTATGACTTTCCTACCCGAAAACATTTTTTAACTTTCCAAAAATTTTCAATTTGTGAACCGCTTACAATCGCAACATCTGGTAATTTTTGAAATCGAGAAAACACCGCATGCATTATCTTTGCAAAAGAGTGTAAACCGTGTAAATTCAATATGTTAGCCCGATGCAAGTAAGCAAAAAAGCTGTGCAGAAAACATAACATGCACGAACAATAAAACAATAACAAAGAAACTCGATTTCGCAACATCATTCAGGATTTCAAGAAATTCAAGGAAGGGTTTTCGATGGTAGTATTCAAGATGGTGCAGTAGATTAAAACATAGAACATGGACATCCTTCCATGAAACATCAAAAAATCTGAACGCAGCTCCGAACCGGGTTTACAACATTAACATAGCACAAATGTTCACATATGATCACCCGGTTGATGTGGATTCAAACAAACGCTAACAAGTTTAACAACTAAAATTAAAACAGCACAGACAATAAACATGCCAAGTTGAACATGGAATACTAATAAATTGTGCAATAATGAAAGTGCGAGAGTTCAATGAACAAAAAAAATGGAAAAATACTGCCAAACTTGAGAAAATCCAATATGGCTGAATATTATTTCACTGGATGATGGAGCCAACGATTTTTTCAAGAACGACAACAAACGGAACCTAAGAACACAGCCACCTTTTTTGTAGTCTTTTTTGCAGTTGTTTAACAAAAACATGGATTGACGTGTATCATTCGAATGTTCCGTTCTTCGCTCAAGTTGGATTGCGTACCAAGCGTTTGGCGGCAAAATCCCATACACGCGACGCACAAAGAAAACCTGCAAGGATAGACATGGAACGTTTGTTTGAAATGTTTTTTTTAAATTTGTTGTTGTTGTTGCTGTTGTTGTTGGGATTTTTAGGCGATGTTTTGAAATAGGGCTAACCCACAGAAGTGTACAGAACGCCATTGAGTAGGGCGCCCATCAAGTTTTCTCTGTCATTAGTGCCTATACACTTCCCTCGGCGGGGCTCGATCCCCCGAGCGCACAGACTGTAGTCTAATTCCCGTGGCTACTCCCCTCCCCCCGGTCCCAGAAGGTCGAAGGTACCAAAAAATGCGGCAGTTATTAGTGTTGCGGTGACTGGACGGTGACGGTGAGCAGTAGGGAAACATGTGCTGCAATGTTATGTAAAGACTCATTTAAGCACACGACTAATAAACATTTCAACTATGGGGCTCTTAAAAAAGCTTTGAATGACTCGGAAAACGTTTCTCAGCCTCAACACAACACAAAGCTGGTAATATCTTTTATTTTGGTCCCGCGTCTCGATGCGTGCATAGATGGGTAAGCAGTCTCATGCATGACGCGGAACTCAAAATTGGCCAAAGGATCCGAGTCACCTGAATAAGGCCGGGTCACTTAGGCTATTCTGAATTACCACATAAAGATTGAAATCCAATTTCCTTCACGTTCACAACCGCATTGAGTCGCAGGCCTTAAACAGAAGATAATATATTCAACGATGTACGCTGATTGGTGTGACAGTGACATAAATTAAAACCGAAATCAGGCTGAAAACCAGCGCCACCAGGGCAGAGCGGGGCT
>JASANC010001399.1:0-19104 GCA_030248135.1 Theristus sp. LFF4_11 | reverse complement strand
TGGTTGCGCTTTCTTGCCTCCCCCAAGCACAAACATAAATGGCTTAATCGGTTTTTATTTCGACATGTTGGTTGGTACAGTGTGTGAACTTTTAATTTAAAAAAATCAATCCAGAACACAACGAGTCACTGGCATTGGATTGGGCTGCGTCAGTTTGAGCGCACTGCTGGGCCGAACGAAAACTGGTACTGGGTCGATGAGACCGGTGCTGCCGACGGCGCTATGGTTCGTTTCTCATATATTTTTGTCAACGAATAGTATCGTAAATTCTTGCATATAAGGTTCCTCTTACTTATATAAGACCCGCACCCAAAAGTGGGCGGAGTGTCACACGGCGGCAACCCTAAAAATTCAAAAGTTTGACTTGGTCGAAATCCCACCCCGTTTATAAGGCCCGAACTTCCTAATCTTCGCTTTATAAGACCTTCTCCCACTTATAAGGTTGCCACACAAAATTCCAGTTTTTTTTCAGAAATTTTTGATTTTCAAATTTACATAAGGAGACCTTATATGCGAGACTTTACGGTAATCAAGAAAACCATTATTATGAATCAGCGCAATTGAGCAAGCAGCACGTACAAAAATGGAGGAGTGAACAAATCGAAACGCGGTGATCCTTAGTTGCTTGACCAAAAACCCTACTGAATCCCCGCCCACACAGGTGGACGTTCCCGGCACGATTCCGTGGGCGGAGAATGAGCCGAACAATCTGCCGGGATCCACGATCTACGGCGACTGCGCTGCGTTGGACACGGCGAAAGACAAACTGATCGACTATCCGTGCAACAATCGCTTTCGCTATTTCTGCGAGGTCGATACTGTTTAATGAGTGGTCGTTCATCCATTTTTGTTGAGTTGTCATGTCACTGTGGCTTTTCCAGTTTGTCAGTGAGAATAAAAATGGTTGCTGATAGTCGGCGTGTTGGATGCTGAAAGACCAGAAGCCTCATGGCTTTTTTGTGTCGGGTGAGTTGTTTTTACTTTTTTTTGCGTTCAACATGAATGAGTTTAACAAAAAGTTTTTTACAACAAAATTGCACTGACAAAAGCAAAACACCGAAAAGAATTTGTCAACCAGACAATGAAAAATCGCAATAGAAGACGCACTGGGAAAACTGAGTATGTTTGTCCGGTTTTGAACTGTGTTTCAAAACAGAAAAAAGTTGACAGATTACCATCACAGTAACCCACACACTTTTTCCTGTCGCAGAAATTCTCACAAAAAATTGTCAAAACAACAGCCAGTTTTACTCATCGCTTGCGCTTCTTCGACTTAACGACAATTTGTTTTTGAGAGTGTCTGCACTGTATAGCGAATCAGCCGTTGCCAGTTGGCATTTATTACTGCCAGTTGACATTTGTAACCGCCAAATGGCATGTATTGCTGCCATTTGGCACTTATTACCGTCAGCTAGCATTTATCACAACCAAATGGCATTTATTACTGCCAACTGGCGTTATTTGACGAACATGAGATTCACTGTGACATTTCACGCTATTATATTTGATGTCGATTCGCGCCATCAAAAAAACAAACTGGAAAGCCACTAATCACGATATGGTCGGCAGATAGGAGTTGCGTGCGTTGTTGGAGCCGGAGTCCTTCGACCTGCTGTGTCGATGCGCATGCTGGTGCACGGCGGCGTTGTTGCCGCCGCTGCTGTTGCCGGTCGGCGCCTGCTGAGCGCGCGTCAACGAGGAGACGCCGTCCGTCACGGAGCCTTGCGAGATCGACGGCAGATAGCCGGCGTTATGCGTCTGCAGAGAGCGACAAACGGCGACGGAAACGTCACTTCTTGTGAACTTTGTGAACTGTTCAGAAACACAACAAAAGAGCGTTTACTTTGCTGGAAAGGATGACGACAATTCAGAAACATAGATCAGCGTGTTGTTTGGAGCTTCTCAAACTTCTGTCCTTGTTTTACTCATTTTTGAGCATGTTTCAGCGTTGTTTTTACCAATTGATCACTTTTTTGCGGCCGTTCTCGCAGCACTGACCTTGCCTCTGCTGCGGTCGCGTGAGCCGGCTGGACTCGGACTGATGCTGCCCGCTTCGTCCGGGGGCAGACGAAAACTGAACCCTTTGAAATAGTCATGCTTCAAAAGCCCCTCTGCCGTCCACCGCTTGTCGGGGTTGTTGTCGAGGCACTTCTGCAACGCTCAAAAATAATATCGTTGAAGATGTGTTCGATTTTTGAACCGATCTGTTTGATCAGTTTAGATGAAAGTGATGCGCGCGTAGAATGGCGCTCAGATAAGGCGCTACTGTTTTTGTCTGAAACCAACCTCAAAGAAAAACAGCAAGCTATAAAGTCGACGATTCGTTTTGGTACACTTGAACAATTTTTCAGTCAACAAAAAAACCGCACTCAACATTTTGTGCATCTTATTTTCGTGTTCGGTGGGCTCATATTGAGGGGGGAGGCGAAAGCAAGGACGAACGTGTAGAAAATCGATCGCGTAACGATCAGCGGCCGGCAGTTTATCCTGCAGCGTCTCCTTCGTGTCCGGCTCCGGTATCGTCAGTCCGTAGAAGAATTGATTCGTTTTGAAGATTTGCATGTGTCGTGGAAGAAGTTCGCCTATATCAGAAAAAAATAATAAAAGAATAGTTAAAAATCAATGGATAACACCTAATATCGAGGACTTTGCATCAGAAAAACGTCAAGCGATTCATAATAAGTCGCAGGAGATCGATCGAGACAGTGCGCTCATAGAGTACTGTATCACTGCATCTGCCGTATTCGGTCTCGACACGATTCTGAATCAACCTTCGGGATTGCCATAAAGAATTTGTCGAAACGAACAGTTTTGCAGCAATATTTTTTTGCCAATATGAACGAGAGAGGACGTTTTAGATATCGTGTGGAGAACGGATACAGTACCGCAGGCACAAAGAAACTACAGTTTTGGCATTCAAACCACAACCCAGGTCCCAGATGATCTTCTGTGCTTGAGTGATCAGAGAACTCTTGTAAAGGAGTAAAGTACCAGTGTAATACGGGGAGGTGTATGTGGCTAAACAAAAACAAACGTCAGCAAGTGTTCCACATTCGAGCACACTGACCGGTGGTCTTTCGAATTAGATACAACTGGTCGACGTCGCTACGACCCGGCCAGAGCGCCTCTCCGGTCAGCATCTCGGCGAACACACAGCCGATCGCCCAGATGTCCACGGCCGCGCCGTAGCCGGTGTCACCGACCAGCAGCTCCGGCGCACGGTACCAGCGTGTCGCGACGTAGTCCGTGTAGACGTCGTTCGGATCTGCGAATTTGGTCAGCGAACTCTGCGTGTGCCGTATACTGAGAAAAATGTCACGGAACTTTTCAAAACCCGTTGAGTTTCTATTAAAAGTAGTTCTCTTATTTTCCTATTCCAGAGAATAGCCCTATTTTTACAAGGAATTTTTTTGCGGACAAATGAAAAACTTTGTGAGACATTTTCATATTTAGAAATCTTGTTTTCGGACGGTTTGCCTGCCGCCTGGTAATGTTGGTTACACATCCACTTTAGAAAAAACTACAAAAAAACTCCATATTCTATCGGCCGCGCACTGAGTATCCTCGCGAATCCAAAGTCGCACAGCTTTACGACGTCGTGTTTCGTCAGCAGTATATTCTCCGGCTTCACGTCACGATGAATGCAGTTGTGATTGTGACAGAAGTCGATCGCTTGCAACAGTTGCCAGACGACTTTGCGCGTCAACTTTTCCGGCACCCTGTGAAGGTTTTTATGTGAGATGTGTTTTCAAACCTGTAGCGCCCTTTCCCTTTCCCCACCGGTTACAGAAACTCGAATGGCCTACCTAACTCCGGTGGTTTGGTGTAGCAGTGAGTGAACGGAAACACTCACGAGGGGAAGACAGCTTCTATAATTTGAAAAACTATAACTGATGGTCTGAGTGCAAACACGATCATTCGGGAGCGCTTCATTGTGGCATTATTTGGTTCGGCTCGATTATCTCCGAAAGGCAGTAGATCCCTAACGTTCTTTTGGTGATAACCAATGCAGATTTGTAAAAACGACGAAATGTGTCATCGTCTTCTGTGAGGCATCGAACCCGTACCTTTCGGTTGTTCGACACGGCCAAGTGTCCTTTATACTGAGTCACAGATGAAATGAAGATGACACATTGTGTTCACTACTGAACCCCCGCACAATTAGTCTATTTTACCCTGTTTTTCTTCGCCACCTCAACCCCGTAAGACCCATATTTATTTACCGCAATTTACCCCTTTGGGTGTCGTTCCAAGTCGTTCAGCACGGTGCGCTCGCAATATTCGAACACCAAGTGCAGTTTGCGGTTGCGTTTGAACACCTCGATCAGGTTGACCAAATTCGGATGTTTCAATTGCTGAAAATTTTGTGGGTGGAAAATGAAAATCAACTAAGTGACTTGTAACGTGAAAGGTTGGCGATAAAAGTTTTTTTACGATTAATACCAAAAAACTGACAGTTGGGCCGACAAAACGCTATTCTTATGTGTGACTACTGAATTGTTATGCTTCAATTTTGATGAAAAAAATCTGTGGCCATGAACTAGGTTTTATTAAACCTGTCACGTTTTTGCAGAATACATGATCATGAAACTTCCGACTCTCAATAAGAAGGACGAATGAATCGGGTTTGATTGAATACAAACACCCCGTGGCTGAAATATGTTTTCTTACAACTCCAATCTTGTTCTTCTATCTTTCGCGAGCGCGCTGCTGATTCTGCGAAACTGTGACAAGTTTAAACGAACTTACAGCACAGTCGAACTCTAAATTATAGGGAATCAGCTGATTGGTTGGCGATCACGTGGTGCATGCATTTCTGTGCGAACCAAACTCCGCCGCCGCAGCAATTTCTGCACAGAAAGCATGCATCACGGGATCACCAACGACGACGCGGATTCGCCTACAATTTAGAGTTCGACTGTGGGGGATGGTGAAAAATCGAATTTCAAAATCGAATTTTTTTTAAAAAACCTTCAGCATGCGAATCTCGCGCAGTGCGATCTTTTTGATCACGGGGTCGTCCTCAGACTCGACGAATTTCTTAATCGCCACAATCTGACCGTTCTCTCGATTGCGGCACTTGAACACGACACCGTAGGAGCCCTCGCCGATTTTGCCGAGCTTCTCGTACTTCTCCATGATCAGGCCACGCTTACGCGCCGTTCTGAAAAAGCAAACAGGTTTTCTGCAAGTTGTCCGAAAACAATTCAAGCTTTTATTGCGGTTTTTTCTGATGCACACAATTACTCAAACAATCTGCCACAATATTGTGTGTGCAATTTGTGCGAATGAAAAGTTTGAATTCGGCACTTCATGATGGTAGCTGCATCGAACAGGTGAAACCAATCAGTGAGTGGAGTGGAGCCAATTCAAATGCAGCCAATGCACAACCACGAACATATAATTACATTTGAAAATTTGTCATTGAAACGATTGTCATTTGAATTACCGATGAGCACTCAAAACGGTTCTAACGCGAAAATACATAATTCGCGGGTAATAATACTCTTCAACGAAAAAACACAGTGTCGCCGTTCCTACCGTGGGCTCAAATTGAAAATGTCCAGCAATTTCGTGAAACTCATGGCTGATGAGTCAAAGTGTTCGGTCAATCCAAACAAATATTCAGCAATGATAATAGTTGTGCAATATTTGCAAGTTTTTCTCTGGATTCAAAATAATGTAAATCTGCACAGTAAAATTGGCAGTCACACAAAAAAACGACGTGGATGTGAACCACACGAGTTCCTAACACAAATTTCAACATGAAAAATTTGTTTTCACTGCCGTTTTTATTGATCTTTTTTGCTGGACTGGTAATGATTTTGGTTCGTCCATGCGGATACCACGCACAACAGTAATGGCAGGTTCTACGTGTATGCACTATTTGTATTTGGAAGACTGGTTGTCATGCAATGCCAGTTACCATAGTGGCATGATACAAACCTGTGCTGCGTGGCTGGTAGAAAAGTTATCAGGTATACAATCGATGGTCATACTTGCTGAATGGAACACGCTAGCTCCCCGAAAATGAAAAGTCGCCCAAATACTTGCCCACAGTTAGTATGAATCGCGTATACTTATACGGCATTCATTTAAACACCTACAATTCTCCGAAAAAAAAACAAAAACATCGCCGAGAAAAAGTTTTTACGTTGTGGGAGCCGGTGCGTTTCAACAAACAATATACAATTGTGTATACAATAGCGCACATGAAAACTACGGGCCTAACGACGACGTCCTATGTAGCTCCTACACAGCGTCCACACCCGACAGAGACTCCTCGATTGGCCAAATTGCGTCACTACCCAGTACCCATCCCGTCCCGGGCCATGAACAACAACAACGGGCCTAACGAAGAGGGCTCAAATATTGTCAACAGTACAATCACTGCAAAATTGTACTCGACACAATCTTTCTACGCTAATCTTCCGCGTCTGAAGGAGTACGGAGTAGATTTTCAGGGTAAAATTAAATTTATTAGTGCATTCATTTCATTTTGCAAGAGTGCAGGATGCTCCGCTAATGGCGCCGTCCGGACGTTGACGCACGTCGCCGTACAGACAGACACGGACGCATAAACGATGACGTGAGATGAAGTGACGTGCCGCATGGTTTTAGAATTTTTGCTCGTTTATGCGTCCGTACGGCGACGTGCGTTGACGTCCAGACAGATACGGACGCATAAACGATGACGTGACGTGCCGTGACGTGACGTTGCATTTTAGGTTCTGCCCTAAAAAGCCGTACGTCACCAAGCAAAATTCAATCAAGTTGTGTGCCAAATTGAAATTGAATATTTGCGACAACAACCAATTTTGACTGGAGAATGGAGATTGCAACTCAAATTCGAAACAACTCACAGATTCAAGTCTTTTGAAATTTCGTCTTTCGCTCAAGTCTTTCGAGCAGTTCATTCAATGCAGAGCAGATAAACAGGCGAAAACACATTGCGTTTTTCAACAGTGCGCGTGCACAAATAGTTTGCTGCGGCTGCACAATTGCTTTGGACTATACAGCCAGCGGCAATCATGACAGCATGGCGCAGTGGTTCGTTAATATGATTTCAAAACAAAGTCACTCACAAATTTGCATCCAGCGTTTCAGGCTCTGTTATTTTGTTGTGAATAGACAGGGAATCAGCTAATTGGTTGGTGATAGTTAGTAATAGTTAGTATATCCATCGATTCACTTACTGTGGCGGCGGTCGCAGAAATGGACTCGACACCTTCTTCAGTCGGGGCAGCTCCAGTTTCATCAGTAGTGTGGGCATTGGTCAACAACAACGGGGCAATCAAGGTTTCGTGTGCAACTTCAGTTTTAACAGAACAATAAAAAACTTTTTTGACGTTTGAGTTATTTTTAATCAGACACTTGCAACCACAAGGCCGCTGCAATTTTTGGTAACATCATGCGATAATGGTGCGCATTTACCGCCAATAACAAAGACACAACAATTTTAACTTCTGAATTGTAGCTCAGTGCCAGTCTGTGCTTACGACAAAAAGTTCAATTGTTTCTGGGAATTTTCACCGATAATATAAACTAACTGGTTTTCTCGGCAACACAAGTCGTATATATAAGGAAATATGAAATAGCGCATGCAGTGACGTAAAAATTTTCGTTCACGTATAAATGCAACTCCTTACATGCATACACAGTTAGCATAGCTGGCATTTACAGCAGAGTTTCCGTGATAGCATTTCCGGTAATTTTTGCAGTTGACATGACGCCGGTTTTTCTGTTCATGCACATTACGAACTTGATCTTGGTATAAGATCACACAAATTACAGTGTACGACATCAAAAATGTTCAGAAACCGCAAAAATCTGTAAACGGGACGGACACATGTGCATGGCAAATGAGTACATAAAACTTTTGAACAGTTATTTTGCGATATTATACTGAACATGTAGACGTATGATCGGTGCAGAAACCGTAGTTCTTTATGAGAAAAACTTGAAGAAAAAAATTTGTCGAAAAGAACCTGAAAGATGTGAATTTGTGGAACCTTGTATGTACAAAACTATAATGAAGTCACATCCCTTCACAACTCAGTACTCAAGCTTATACTTATCCAGCTGCATTTCGGCAATTGATCAAAAAATCGGCCACATTGCTAGCTAATACGTTTCAACTTCAAATTCATTACACGTGAAAAACGTGATCTAGAAAACATACGTTTCTCGCTGACGTCACACTGCTCGTGCTCCGATAATTCATATCAGCGATTTCCGACATTTCCTTGTTTCAAAAGTTAAAAACGAGGAGACATGCATTTTTCTGACAGCCAAGATAAAAAACTGCAGGAGCTTTTTGGAACATAAGGTGGCCCGAAAAAGCACTCAGACGGCCTTCTGTCAAGCAAGACGGTTCTCTAAACTCTATACCTGGACGGGGTTGCTGGGTATTCTTCCATGGAGGTGTAACTATGCGAATATCGTCGTCGTTGCTGTTGATGATGTTGAGCGTGATGTGGCTGATGTTGTTGCGTGTCGAGTGGTCGCATCAGCCTGCTGTCGCTGTTATCGTTGCTGAATTGGAATTGCTCTTGGTGATAAAGACTGAACAATGCGTTCGGATTGTTGTTGCTTGAATCACCGCCGATCACCGACACGGACGATTGATGATCGTGGAAGTACCGCTGAGTGGGCGAATGTTGATGCTTCAGACGATCGTGCAGTTTGCTTTTCTGCTCCTGTTTCTCGACGCACAACGCTGACTGCCAGCGTACGGGCGTGTCGTATTGATGGGTGAATCTGTAATTCAACAGAGAAAAGTGTGTGCATCGTCGTGTGTGTCTGCCACATGCAATAATGTTATACATAACATTAGTCTCTCGGCAGTTGTCTTTTGGTCTGTCAGTTTTCTTGTTATTATGTTGTTTTTTTATACCGTATTACCCTCAATAAACCCCCATGGGGGATTAATACGTCAGCGACTTTTAGGGGTGGGGGTTTATTGGTGGGGGGGGATTATTGGTGGGGGGGGGGTTTATTTACAAAAAAAATTTAGGGGTGGGGGTTTGTTGAAAAATGGCAAAAATACCTTGCATGGCAGGCAAGAAAGTCGCAGAAACTTCTACTTTTCACAGAGATTTCCTTTTGTAACAGCCTTTTGTAATGAAATTACCATTAACTCATCCCTTTGGGGCCTTTGGTAGCACAATTTCACCAATGTCACTGCATTCAGCCACTGAATTCGCTAGGTATGTGTTTCAAACAGGTTTCCAATTAACCCCCATGGGGGATTATTTGTGGGGGGGATTATTCGGAAACTGGTCGGGGGGGGGGTGGGGGTTTATTGGTGGGGGGGATTAATGGTGGGGGGGTTTAATGGGGGTAATACGGTAGTAACCCTTTTTTGACCATATTCGAGTTTTCAAAGTTCATAAACCGCATGCACGAGTCAACGTGCATTTTAGCAACCCTAATGATAAAAGCGTACATACCCGCGATACTCAATCGATCATACTGAACAAACTTGTTGACGTATTTTGTTGAGTGTTACACGTCTCAGTGAAAACAAAACGTGTCTCACCTCTCGCCCGGCTCGTCCGTAGTCACCAGATCGACACTGTGCGAGCGCACGAAACGTGCCTTTCGTCGGACGGAAACTTGCACCGAAAGCCGATGATTGTCGTTTTTACTGGCGTTGTTTCTTTGATTCTTATCGCTGGTGCTTGTCATGATAATCAGTATAGTCAAGAGTAACTGGAAAAGTCGAGAACTACAAGATTATATCTGATTTCAGTCTAAGGCTAACGTGAAATACATTGTTGTTGGTGTTGTTGCTGTTGTTGTTGTTGTTGTTGTTGTTGTTGCACTCTTCTTAGGAAGAATCAATTCTGGATTTGCAGAATATGGTGATACGTAACTGGATATTTCGTGTTTAAAAAAAGTGTCTGGAAACGAAAGACTAATGTACAGAGTGGGCCAAAAAAGGTTCCATTTTCAAACTGCTGTCACTGGCTGGTGTTTTAATATTATGAGCTGAAATTTTCAGCACTGATAAAACATGTGTTGCCATTTTACTGACAAAATTTTTTTTCGATATATAATTCCTAGCGCTCACTGTGGCAGATTTTCTAAAAAGCTCGAAAAATTAACAAATTGACTGAAATGAGTGCAAGAAAAAATTAGTATCAAAATGCGTGATTCAATTTTGAAACTGTTGCGAAAGTGACAAATGGGTCTTTTTGGACACCCGTGATAGTTCAATTCATGCGCTCAGAGTGGAAAGGTCTCACACTTGAATTGCATTTGAGCACCTCGAGCGAAATTCTGATGTTTCACAACGGACTCGAGTCAGCAGCCGACTGCGACAGAAAGAATTGTTCAGTTGACTTTTTGTTTTCTGTGTCTGTCTTTTTCTGTCTGTTAATTTGTTTTTTTTGAAAAGTTTTTCTGCGGTTTGAATAAAAACAGTGTTTCAGTTTGAGTTTTCTGCAGTTTCATCATGGTTAAGTGGACAGCAGAACAACGGGTCTGGTGTGCTATCTGGTGGGAGCAATCTGAAAGTTTTTCTGCAGTGACTCGCCAGTTTCGCGTAAAATTCCATCCAGCCGCTGCCGGACGACAAACGTTGATGATTATTTGGATGTCTATGAGCAATGATTCGTTGTGAAATTCTTGGTTAAAATCTGTTTTTTTTGAAAATTTGGGAATAAAACATTGTGCTGTAAAACTGAATCTACTAGACCAACCTAGATGAAAATTTTGTCAGAAAAATGGCATACCATATTTTATCAATGCTGAAAATTTCAGCTCATAATATTGAAACATTAGCCAGTGACAGCCATTGAAAATGGAACCTTTTTTGGCCCACCCTGTACTTTTAGTCTTTTAGATCTGCGACTCAATGCGATTTCAGACGTGGAAAAAAATTATAAAGTCCATAATTGAAGAAGACACTGCTACAAAAAAGTGTGCAAACAACGCAACAATAATGATAGGAAAAAAGTGAAACGTGCGAATGAGCGAATAGAACATGAGAACCCGCTTGCCAATGTACACAGCACAGTAGATTTGCCCCATTACGTCACATACAAGCCGAACTTCACATTGCTTATTAGAACAGTTTTGTTCAAACCTGCAAAACGTTACTATGGAAACGGACACAGGTGCTGCATGAACAGCGCGATACAAGCAACGCGAAACAGTTGATAATATTGCCACGGCGCCACAGGTGTATGATAATGAAAGACTTGATTTAGAATCACTCAGAAAGCTGACACTAAGATACATCCATCCTGTTGTTAAGGCACGCGCGTTGGCGTAAAACCGTGATGGCAAAATAAAGAAAAAATTGTAAACTTTTGAGTAAAAAAACAGAGTGATTGGTTGTTGTTCTTTGCCGGGGCGCAACGCGCCGGAAGGGCGAAGCCGAGTTGCTGGCGTTTGCGACCGAAGCCGCCGGTTCGACGCCGAGAACACAAGAAACTGATATACTGAGTTGAGAATATGTGTAGATTGACCGTGAGAGCCAGTGGAACTTTTCCTCTCAGTCACATCACACCAATTTATTTTCATTTTTTTTGTTATACACCAACCCGGGGCGAACCCTGTTTTCAAACCACAAGTATCTAGATACCTTCGGAATGGCCTAACCAGTGTAAACATGGAAGCTTTTTTCAGGGCTCAAGGAGCGCACGAAATTTGAAACAAAAAAGTCCAAAAAGACAATTGTTTATCAAATTAACCAGTTTTAAAAAAAGGTTATCTGGCCTGCGACTCCTGGTGCAAGTCTGCGATCAATCCCGCCTCGATGAAAAGGAGTGCCTTATTTATTCGGCCATTTGTACACTGACAGAATCGGCTCGCTGAAAATGGCAAGGGATACCCGAAATGACACCCCTACAGTTGTGGATTTGCAGTACGTCCCCAGTTATCGCAGCCATATAGTTGCACGATAAATAAAAAATGCACCAACCGCTGTTGCAACAATGCCATCACAGAGTTCCCATCATCAAAGTCGTCAGCGTTACTGGCCACGAATTGACCGGAACTGCTGTTGTTGTTGTTCCACATTGCGGATTCGTGGTTTTGAGCACGTTGCCCTTCGGGTTCCTCCAAACCGGCTGGCAATTGTTGCGCAACTTGGTCAACACATGGTAATAACTGCGCATTGGACTGTTGTTGTTCCATTTAACTCAAAGTTTTCGCTGAAAACAACAAACATCACTCGCTTCACGTTCAATAATACCGAAACCAGTGTAAAAATTGTTCATGCATAAACCTTTGGTTTGGCATTACTGTTGGTTTTTTGAACGAGTCAGAGCGTTTAGTTTTAGTGTACCCCCAGTAGCCACGGATTTCCCGCAAGCGGGAGCCAGACCCTCAGAGTCTCAGACAATTTTCAGTCACGCTATTCCGGTTTGAGAGAATGATTAAAATTCACCGAAAATTTGTAGTTTCGCTTTGACGGGTCCGCTCCGATTTGAAAGTGAATCACCAAATATTACAAAAAGAGAATTGATCTGGTTTGAAGGAGGTGCTATCACACCGCGCTGCCTTAGCACGGGTCGAAATAAACGCAAAAGTTCGTTGGAACACTGAAGTCTAAACATCGAGTGAGACTTAGACAAGATAAACAACAGGTGAACTGCCATGAGATGACATGATCGGCAGAAAGCTTTTCTTCGGCAAACAGAAGCATTCAGGCATAAATTTTTTATCCATGCTTCACACTGAAAATTATGAAGAACGTTAAGAACGACACTACTGAAGTGAAATAGCGGACTATCGGAAACTGCATAGCTAATTTACCAATACCGTAACTTTTCACTTGTGGCGAGTTATTCAGACGCGAGTTTCGAAGTTCTGTTACAAGCCTCTCGTATAAGTCATATAAACAGTAACGTACAAACCATGACAGAGGGTTTACGATACAGATATATTTTGCCTCACCACGGAACTTTGTTCGCGTGAACCTGAATAAACCCGGGGGCATGCTCAGCGCGCATACTTTCATTCAACTTTAAACACCTTGAATAATTTTACAGTCGAACTCAATAAAATGTGGAATCAGCTGATTGGTCGGCCGAGGGGAGGCTGCTCACACTCCGCACCCTTCTTTTTCCGTGGATCTGGATTCTACTGAAACGTGTTTCTTTTGAATGAGTGTGAATTTCCAGCACCCTTTTCATGCTAAAAATAAACTCAAAAAACTGGAGAACTGCGAAATTCAGATTTTTTTATACAACAGCTCAAAATGCATTTTTTTATTGACGACGACGACGACGTCGTCGCTTAATTTTTGCGTGTGAACTGAAAGACAAAAGCCTGAAATGAGTGCGCTGTGTAGCCAGCTGAAGGGGGTTTCATTCCTAGCTGACCGATCGACAAGCAACCGCAATTAAAAAAATGCGTTCCGACTTCGCGGACGACGACGACACGACGACGACTTTGCTTTCATCTTTCATTTTCACCGTTTTCAAATTGTTTTGGTAAGCTGATGTGTTCATTTACTTGGTGCATGCAGCAAACCATGCACAGCGCACTCCTTTCAGGCTTTTGTCTTTCAGTTCACATGCAAAAATTAAACGACGACGTCGTCGTCGTCATCGAACAAAAAATACATTTTGAGCTGTTGATTTGAAAAAAATTCTGAATTTTGCAGTTTCCAACATTTTCAATTTATTTTTAGCGTGAAAAGGGTGCTGGAAATTCACACTCTTTCAAAAGAAACTCGTTTCAATAGAATCCAGATCCACGAAAAAGAAGGGTGCGGAGTGTGAGCAGCCTCCCCTCGGCCGACCAATCAGCTGATTCCACATTTTATTGAGTTCGACTGTAGTTCATTATTGCAAGCAGGAATAACAGAAGACCACAATATAATGACTAATAACCACGCAAACGACCCGCAGTGCACCATGCACACAAGGAGAGTTGTTTTTTTTTGTTGCATGTCGTTTTTCATCAAATCTACGTAATTGGGAGGAAACCGGGTGAAATTTTTGAAAAAGATTGAAAAACCAACACGAACTACGGTTTACGCCTGCCGAATCACAGTGAAACGCAAAAAAAATGCAAAATGACGATACAAGTTCACAACTAAGCTGACGTTGATTGACTGCTTCCGTGCTGTTTTACGCAGTCCGGAATACAGATGATATTTGTTAAAAACTAAGATCCAGAATGAGAAAAACAACAACAACAACAACAAAAACAAGATATCTTTGGTCTGCTCTGCGATTCACTCCAATTCCAGTTCGTCAAACGCCACTTCATCGGCACCATCGAGCTCGCCAGCGGTGACGTCTTCCACGGTTGGTGCACCACCAGAGCGCCGTTCCAGACCAGTCTGCAGTTGCTGAAAACGGCACAGAAAACATGAAATCAAACTGCTCCCCAAAGTAAGCTTCTTGGTCTTCTTTGGTTCTGCGACAAAATGCGTTTACCAGACGTTGAGTTGAGAGACAATTAGTTTCATGCTTGCCTTGATGAATGCGGCAATTCAAACGTGATCTCAGCTCACCGACTCCGGTATTTTTGAATTGCCGCGTCACGAAATCGAAATCTGACTTTCTAACTTTGCTTGCATGCATTTAAAGAACCAAAAAATCGATAATAGTCAAAATCAAACTAAACAGCAAATGAGAGCATAGAGTGACTGTAAATTTTTGCCTAGTTTTCACGCAGCGAATGTCACACAAGGGTAACTCTCGTTTTTTTTGAAATGATAAATAAACCGCTTGATCAAACGATTGTCGCACAGCACGACACAAACACACTGGCACACACACACACGTCACACAAAAGTGTGCGTGCGCAAAAACAGCATCACACAATTTAAAACCGAAAAAAACACAACACTACAAAGAAACGGCCGCACAAACAAACAGCGGCGCTGCACTCGCTCGCGAACCTTTTGCTTTTCGGGCAATTTGCGCAGCAGCAACATGAACACCGGCTCCGGCAGTGTCTGCTGGAAGATTTGAATCAGCTGACGTGGTTGACCGCTGAGCGAGATGGCGTTCGCTAGGTGCTCAACGCCAAGCTCCACATCGCCTGTCAGCAAAAGAAACAACAGTCGAAGAAAACTGACAGCAAAAGGGCAACCAACGTGTGCAGGCCACATGTCAACAGCGTCATGTAAGTCGAGCTCTAAATTAAAGCCAGTCAATCAGCCGATTGGTTGGCGATCGCGTGCATGCGTGCTTTCTGTGCCAGGCGTTGCGTTACTGCGGAGGCGGAGTCTGCTGTGCGCGTGAGCGCCAACCAATCAGCTGGTAGCTTGTAACTGATAGCTCGACCGTACGTCAACATACGTTGGTGCCACAACATTTGTTCTCTGACTGACGACACGACGTGCCGTGCTCATGGTCAGAACATGCGCGTTTCTGCCTGCGCCACCCTGCACGTTGACATGCCTATCGTCCCTGCGACAACATAAAACACGCACAGAAACTGAGAAAAACCCGTACAGCGTGTCTTGAGGCAATCCACTAACGTACAACTGAATTTTTTTTCGTTAGAAAACAAAGCACAATTGTCAAAATCGCGCACCAGTGGACAGGAGCTCTTCGCCGAGTTGCACTTCTTGCAAGAAGAACGACTGAACTTCGGCCGGATTTTTCGGTATAGGACAGTCGACGGTCTTGCGCGATTTCGCCTGCGCTTGACGCGCCTTTCGCCGGCCTGAAACTAGCGAACACTTTTTTCAAGACAGCACTCACTGTTATGGAAGAAATGGCGTGTCCAGACTCTATCTGACGACTAGTTTCCATTCCAACTGTTCATCAAAGTCCCAGAAAACGTGATTCGCTAGTTTTGAAAAAAAATTGAAGAGAAAAAATGGCACGCACGCTCGCGCACGCTGCCTTGTAGTCCGGATGAGTGCGTCGTTTGTGATCGAAATAAATGCAGTAACCAATGAACGCCGCGCTTGCTAAACCTGAAATTGTCACTCTCTCTCCCGTTCGTATGTTTGGTTTTTTTTGGTTGGCAACCAACAACAGCTACAGCAGTACGAAACAAAGTCTCCGCTCACACATCATCATACCACAAGTGGTGGGAAACCAGGGGTCGAGCGAGCACGATTTTTTTTGCGAATTGGAGAGGGGGGGTCGACCGAAATTTTGGTGGGGGGTGCCGATCCGGTTGGGGATAGATACACCGCGCCACCCACACGACACCCCCCCTCTCAACCTCAAGCCCTGTGAGAAACTTTGTTGTGTCCTTGTGTGTCCCACTAAAATGAGTTCAAAAATCTAAGATGACCATGCTGAACTCACAACTTCCGGCGATGACCATTGACTGCGTAGATATCGAGCTGGACATTTCAATTTTTAAGACAGGCAATATTTTATATCATTCAGATATCAGATTCAGCGGGAACGCGCGGTTACTTTTTACCTCGTCTGATTCTGATCTGCTTGCAGCACGCACCTCTGGATCAGTTCAGTAACGGGATTAAAAAAGTGAATTTAAAAAATTCCGAAGCCGGAAGGAAAATCTGAGGGTCAACAAAATCGGGGCATCATTTTCTGTACCGATTACGAGGGGGGGTGTGGGTACACCCCCCCTGAAACACCCGAGACCTCCGCGTGGGGGGGGGGGCGCGGGGGGGGGGGGGGGTCACGCGACACCCCCCCCCCAAAACCTGACACTGGACCATCCACACCCCCCCCCCCTCAAAATTTGCTAGACACCCCCCCCCCCCCCTCCCTAGATGGACCTAAGTAACAGTGACACCCCCTAGGGTTGTTAAAAAAAAAACAAAAATCGTCATTTTTGTTTTTTTTTTTAAAAAAAATAATTTTTTTTTTTAAAAAAAAAAATTTCAAAAATCAAAGTTGTGCTAAATCAATCAGGAGTCCGAAGAACCACATATGATATGCAAGCGCCTCCCGAATGACACCCGTATGGCGGAACTTTGCAGATTTTGTTTTGGTGACCTCAATTACCCCTTTTCCAAACCGTCACCATGCCTCTTCTTGTGTTTTGACCTCCAAAACGTCACTAATTGTCCCCAGCTAAGCTAATGCTGAAGTGAAGACAAACATACCGCCTTGAAATTCGATCAATTCTTCTGATGGTGTCGCGACGACACGACACGAAGCAGCAACCAGACAACGTAGCGCTTGCAAACGGTGCAGCGAGCACAATCGGACGCTCTGCGAGCGAATCGTCACCTTATCTGCATCGGAAATGGTAGGCTAAGCTTTGGGACGCTCAAAAACTTCATCGCAGATGTTGTCGAAGCCTAAAATCAGTCGGTAAAACGGCCCAAAATCGACTGCTAAAGGTTTTACGAGGTATAATCAAAGAAAATTTTGGTTGAACTTTCGAAAAGTTGCGCCAGAATTGGGGTGTTCAGAACATATTAGAGGAAAATTTTTCGAATTTTTTTTTTAAAAAAAATCGGCATTTTTGTTTTTTTTTAATCACTTTTTTAAAAAAAAAATTTTAATTTTTTTGTTTAACAACCCTACCCAAAAATTTCTCTGGACCACCCAAAAAAAAATCGCGATTTTTGCTCAAAAATGAAGATTTTTTGTCTTTTTAAAGTCTATAATATAAGCTAAATATCAATAGCTGACATTCTTCATTGTAATTTCGAAGATTT
Organism: Theristus sp. LFF4_11; assembly: GCA_030248135.1. NCBI lineage: Eukaryota > Metazoa > Nematoda > Chromadorea > Monhysterida > Xyalidae > Theristus > Theristus sp. LFF4_11. Next base: position 1,532 of record JASANC010001399.1, on the reverse strand, counting down.
TGCATACAAAATTTAGCGTTTTCCTTCAAAATTTAAACTGAAAAAATCTCATGCGTGGTGTGGGTGGGGGTGTACACCTCCCCAGAAAATTTTAGCTACAATAGTGCACCCCCCCACTTGGCCGCCCAAAAGGTATCTCGACACCCCACCACTGAAAAATTTTCGGCACCCACCACGTGACGACACCCCCCCCCCTCGAAAATTTGCTTTCGCTAGGCTGATCACATTTTAATTAAACGTGATGCGTATCTTGGTTCGAATTCCAGAAAATTGAAAAATCCCGACTTTTTTCAAACAAAAAAATTGTTAAATACTTGGGAAAATCGATGGTCGACAAAAAATAGGTTGCATTCGAACCAATTACCTGTGGGCGGGGGGGTGGGGGGGGTGACCTTCGCGGTGGCACGCACAATCGAAAACTCCCCTTTTGTTTGAAAACCACCACCGATGAAACTGCGGTGTGATTTATGGAACAGGTTGGGTCGGCATGGAATATGGAGGTGTTGTACCGGTAGATTTCTTCCGTTAATAAAAGTTTTTTGTTTTCGTGGTTATCAGCTGATGTTTGCTGATATGGGGCGGAGTGCAGAGTGACCATTCGGCTACATTTAAACCGGTAACACATAACGTCGCCGAATCCGGAGTACCTCGGGCAATTTCGACTCATTCGATGGCTCAATCAACTCGGCGAAATCTGGAACACAATGAATGTCGATTGTGATTTGAACAGTTTCTTATTCCTAACAAAGGTCGTTGTGCTTAATTAAAAAATTTACGAAAAACACAAAACGCAATTTTAGTAACGATTTGGATTTTTCGATTTTCAGAAAACCGTGAAAACCAACCACAAACCATCATCGTCTTCGGGTACTCCGCTAGGGCGGTTAATTATCGATCGGCGAAAATCCGTTCAAACTTGCTTTTTCAGCAGATCTCGCGTGACAAGAATGAAGCCGCTGCAAGTTACACATCGTGAAACGCAATGTACCAACATAACGTCCTTGAGTCGATTTCCTCGGCCGATTTCGACGATCAATTCCTGGCTCAATCAACTCAGCGAGCATCGGAACACGATGATGGCATGATTGGTGGTTGGTTTTTCTGTTTTGTACAACTTGTTGATGTTATACAAACTTAAAAAATTTACCTGAAAACTAAAGCTTCAATTTATTTGATATGAATTTTTTCGATTTTTCAGGAAAACTGAAAACCAACCACAAACCGAGGCATCATCGTCGCTTTACCCCGCTGAGTTGATTGGTATCAACGAGCAAAGTCGGTTTGAACGCTGAGTCGCGTGACAGGTCGGCGCACGAAACCACCAATCATTGAAACGCAAATGTGCCAACATAACGTCGCCCAGGTCGGTTCCTCGGTAAGATTTCGACGATGATCAATTAACGGCTCAATCAACTTAGCAGGCATCCGGAACACGATGTCGATTCGTTTGGTTTTGGTTTTATTGTATTGGTCGTTGTGCAATAAAAATACACGAAAAACACAAAACACCAATTTACTCATTACTGGATGTG
>JASANC010001398.1:0-32237 GCA_030248135.1 Theristus sp. LFF4_11 | reverse complement strand
ATTGTAGACAAATGAAACTTTCACATTTGCTTTTTTCTAGCATTTAGCGACCTCTAAAACCACTAAAATAACGATCAGACTTTAGATCGCTGACACTGGTTTGCACAAAGTGTATCGCAGAGGCATTGGGAACGCAAGGTCCCCTTCTGTGGCAATGACTCACCGGTTTATCCGGTCACAAGATTGGTAAAAAGGGTGAAAATCAACGGAAGACAACACTTTTTGCACTGGTGCTGCTGTATGCACAGCGGTGCGTACGTCAGCAACAACGATAAAGCTACATGCAGCAATGTTTTGCAATCTCTGATGTTTCTGTTTTTTCCACAGAATTTCGCACATGATGTGATTTTAGACTAAACTGAAGAGGACAATTGAAAAATATCTAGATAACTCCAAAGTTTTTACGCTTTTCAGCAAGCTTTTAAACAACAAACGCGGCGCAAAAATATGACTCTTATGTACTTGTATCCGTGTGTACCACATCAGAGACTTGAAAAGCGTTGTCGAGCCAAGTTTTTCACTGCTTATACAAGGCCATATTCCTCCTTTTATATGCGTCTCCCGCATTTTTAGATAATTAATCTTGATTCTTATTCGGACGAAGTTCGGACAAACAATGCTTTGGGGTTGCTTTACCACATAACATCCAACACTACTTCGACTATCAAATTCGGATTGCGCAACTTTGAAAAACCCCTGGAGAATTAAAACTTAAAATAAAAAGTTGTTTCTAAACTGATTTCTTCACTATGGAACGAAAACGTATGAAAAAAGTAAAAAATACCCATTTTACCCCTTTTTTGAGTGAGAGGAAATGGTCAGTTGCAAAATATAAAAACGGATTCAAGTACTTTAGAAATAGCATTTTAAATAAAATCCACGCATAAAATTAAAACATTGAAACAAATAAACATTGAAAAACGCAAAAAAAATGTTTTTGCCCAATTTTGGGGCAAAAAATGCCCGGGACAAAAATCTAAGGTCAGATACAAATTCAGCGACCCCGAAACCCGAAATTAGGGTAAGTGAAAACGAAACGCCTTGTTGAGTTGTACAACCCCCTACCCTTAGTTAGAATCAGATTCTATGGCCCGGCAGCTCCATACAAACCCCCCCCCCCACTTTTGCGTGCAATCGGTGTTAAATAGGGGGATGTTAGCGGTTCACGAAAACCAACGAATAGACCAAAAGCACACACAATAATGATAACATTCACCAGATGAAACGCTATAACGTAAGCGCCGAAATCTGACAACGTTATCTGACGAAGACTCGTAAAATCTGTCGAAATTCGTCAGATTTCGTCAGTTAATTTGTCAGGACTTCGTCGCGATTCTCAAATAGTATAAAAGGCGTCGAAGTCAACGCTAAAGGATTAATCTGTCTCATTCGATCGCTATTGCCTGTTACTATACTTCCGCGTATTGAACTAAATCTATCATCAGAATATATGTATTCGACTGTGGGTATTATATTCAAAACACTACGGTAGGACCTTCTTACACAATCTAAAAAGGGTGTTTTATTTTGCATTTTTTTGCTGCAGTGTGCCTGTTCAGGACTGTGAAAACTAGAAAATTTAGAACCACTGCCAGCCGGTCCACCGATCAGGCACTTCAGCTGGCACAGCACTCGGCCGTTTGTACGCGATCCAAGTCAACGCTCCGCCGTACAACGGAGATTGCAGAGCAGACTGAAAGCAAAAAAAATATCTAGATAGCTAGAAATGGCGGACTGCGTTTTTTCGAAAAGAGCCCCTCCCCTCCCCCCACCCCCGCCCCCCCCCCAAAAAAAACTCATGCCACGTGTTGGGAAACAATTTGTCCGTGACCAACTTTCAGTAAAACTAAAAGTTCAGTGCATGTACCGGGTATGTTTCGTCGGGCAGGATGGCTAGACCGCCAGGTTTAGTGTCAAAGTGGTTGCACGCGTCCATCGCAGATTCCCACAGGAGCGCTGGTGAAGCCACGTGAACCCAACAGGAACGTTTGTAAAAGTAGGTGTTGGTGGCGATTGTGGCACATTGCTCTTTGACCACTGAAACGTTGAAAATTAAAGAAATACATTTTTAGTTATATTTTTATTATCTAAAAATACGGAAGACGCATATAAAAGGAGAATATTATATGCAAAACTTTACAGTGTGGTCTAGACTTTCTTGATCAGCAAGGAACACAGACTTGTTTCAAGCATGCGAAGCGAAAGGTATTTATTTGGTGGTTGTTATTAACGTCTCCGAATCGCACTTACTGCCAGCAAACGCCGACGACCACAGATTTGTGAAGATCATGTAACAAACGAAGCGGCGATGCGTTGAAACGAAAAGTTTCATTTTGCACGTACGGAATGGCCGAGTAAATATGGCAGTTTTTTTCAAGGTGCAAGTAGCGCGCGAAATTTGAATGCAAGATAAACGGCATTCAGAAACCTGATCGTGTGTCAAATTTGACGTGTTTTTATACTACCATTAATTCTTCGTGCTATTCTGTTCATTCTATCTCTTTTGCACAAACAATTGGGAACAACCTTGGCATTCCTGAAAAGACAACTCCTAGTCTGCGACTGATCCCGCCTTGAAGGACCGCATTATTTATTCGGCCATACTGTATTCACATTACGGCCATAACATGACAAACACAATGATTGTTAGCTGCCCGTTACTCACCTAAAACTAGCTATTTATTAATCGAACATAAACAAGCAGACGCTTAGTAATGGACCACCAACACACGATGCACATGTCTGGATGCTGTAGTTTCTGTAGTACTAAAGCTTCACAGTAAAGAAAGGTTCGCAGAATTGAATGTTTAACGGTGTACTTTTCAGCGCGTTGATCAATTGAGCTGACAAGCCCACGCTCGCTCGTCCATTTGGGGCAAAATATCAATCATCATGAAACAAATTGCTGAACAACATCACAAATTGCTGACATTTGCCGTCGCACTAATAATCAATTTTCAAACTTTCAAGTGCATAAAATAAATGTGTGCGGGGCCATAATATGATATCGCAAAATCTTGCATGTAAGATTCCTTGCACTTAAAAGACCCCCACCAAAAAGTGGGCGGAGTGCACACGGCCGGAAACCAAAAAAAATCATTTTGACTTGGTCGAAATCCCACCCCGTTTATAAATTCCGAACTTCCTAATCTTCGCTTTATAAGACCTCCTCCCACTTATAAAGTTGTCACACAATATTCCACGTTTTTTAAAAATTTTCAATGTTTTCATTTTCAACAGACTTTACAACTTACAATATACATTTTGTAGACACGAATATTTATGCAGATGCAGATGCCGAATTTTTGGAACCACTATTCACAATTGTGTGCACAAAAAGTATCGTTAATTATCGTAAACAAAAGGTCTCACATTTCGAGACTGAATACCGTACATTAAATAAAAAAACACCGCAAAATCAACAATGGCAGAGTGAAGGAATCCAATTTTTTTATAATTGTTTTCTTCTGTCGGCATCATTTTCAAGCTCAGTTCTCTTGTTTTATCAGTTGCACACCATTACTATTTTTGTTTCAAAAAACCGTACCGCGGTCACAAAACATTATTCATGAAAACGCTAAAACAAACACAGACGCATGCACGCTTTCCTCGTGTGCGCTCAACAGGGTTGAATGCACACTTGTACAAATTCAGTGCTTGCTTTCATTTAGTTTTCTTGTTTTCTGGCATGTTTACACAAAAATAGCCGCAAGAGGTTACTCAAAACACCCACTAATTGGACTTTCAGTAACACTGACAACGGTAAGGTAAACTTACACACCGCAACTCAAAAATTGTTCCCGTTGTTCCCATGTGTTTTGTGTGGATTCAAAAGTGCATGTTGCACACTGTAGCTCGTGAAATAAAAACGATGTGTAACTGAGTCGATCTAATACACGCAGAAAAACATTGCACAAGTTATTGCACATGTTCGTGCACTGGATACAATGTATGTATTAATAGATGCACAAACAAACTGTGTATGCTGCATTGTTTTCAGCGACTGTTTTTTTTAGTTGACAAACACGGTTGGTGTAACATGGCGCATGTTGCTGTCACAGTGTGCTGGCTTGGTTCCTCGACGTATTGCATGTTTCTGTCGCGTGGCGCTGTGCACATCGCTTTTTGCGGCAAACTTACACTGCGCGCTGCGTTACCGCAACCTGCTTCATCGGTTCGCCATACAATCGGGATATTCCGGATGCAAGGCACAAATGCACAAATCTACATCACACTTGCAACGTCACACACAGTGCTAATGCAGCGACATCACAAGAAAAAGCTATACATGAAGTTCGCTGTTTGCGGTTTCGCCAGGTAGACGCATACCGCGGTGTCCCCTGGCTCGTCAGTGCGACGGACACCGTTTATGTTTATTTCTAACTACATTTAACTTGATCTAATTAAACAGGAGGTCGCTTGATCAAAGTTACCTCGCTAAAAATAAAAACTACCAACGCTCAAAAATAATGTCATCGTCAATCTGAAACGATAGTAGTCAGTGCGGACGAAATCCTTTACTTTTGGTTTACATTTGAACTTTTGTGGTTGAAATTGATCAACTGACCTTAACTACACGCGCTTTTATGTTGGTGACGTTGGTGGAGTTACATTGGTTGACATTACGTTGACATTACAAAGATTATGACGACTCACGAGATTTTTTTATTCGTCAGGATCATAAAAAAATGTTGGAAACATGGTTCTACTAATAATTGTCGCTGCGGATTATGACTCATGTCGTGATGGAATAGTGGTTCTTTTTTGTGAATATCTCAATTGCACATTGCTGAAAAACAATATGTGGCATTTAACCCATTTGGGGCCTCATAACGTCCGTTTATTAAAAACTTGTTTTTGTGGCACCAAAATCGCGACCGATAGCTACTTTTACTTGTAATTAACTTTTATCGTTGCTCAACTGTGACTCAGCTATCAGCTATTTTTAAACCGACTGGAACTAACAAGTCAAGTTATATTTTTCCATTCTCTTAAATTCGACGTGAATGAAACGCGCTGAATCTGCGCTTCTTTGCTCCACATTCTTGATAGCTTAACAACCATATAACCCTCCAACAACCTGAGTTCATCGAACTAAAAAAAATTTTTCACAAAAAAACGACGAAAATGCACCTTGGTCCGGTAACCGTTGTGCTCGTGATCTTTGGTGTTGCGCTAATGTTGGCCGACAATAATGGGGCGTATGCTCTGCAGTGCTACAACAGCGACGCCAAGGCAAGTTTGATATTGCTTCATCTAGACGTTGCATTGTGCTGCCTATTATCGACTGATTAGAGTATCGGCATATAAATACTGCTTAATATTTTTGAACCGTTCCGTGCGCCTAGTGTAATAACGCAACTAACGTAAGCACTGTTTCTTGCGGTTTCGTCTGGTAAGCGTATGCCGCGGGCCCGTCAGTACGGCGGGTCAGTACGAGAAGGCCCGGGCTGCACAGCCCAACAAACTAGCACAGACGGATGTTATGTCTGGTTAAAACATCAGCGAAACAGGGTACGTGAACGTGTCGCTCTGAAATGTCGTCGTTTGTTTTTGCGTTTGGTTTGGTTCACCGATCACATGGAAACGTGGAAGCTGAAAGTTCCGTTGCTGTACATGCCAAGCACCAGTTTCCTCAGAACACAAGCACGAGACATCCTTTCGGTACGACACGTTCAAATAAATCAGCTACACTAACACGTACAGAAATTCCATTTTTCTATGACCCTTAGTGGTCATTATTTTAGTGACCATACCTTTTTGGTGACTGTATTGACCTTACAGTATACATATCTGCGGTAGCTGTTTTTTGTAGGTGATTTTTTATGTTGACCAAAAGGGTAACCACTACGGTCACCAAAGTGGAATTTTTGTTACGTGAATTCGTGTTAAGCGCCCTCTTCAATCTTCTCACCCGTTTCGCGTTCTTTTTTCAGAGTCAGACCGAAGAACAGTCGAAAGTTGTTCTATCCAGCAATTCGCAATGGAAATTCTGCGTGCGATCTCACCCCGTCGCATTCAATTACACGATTGTACAACCCGATGAGTACTTTGTATCGTACTACGGACTCCGCAAAGGTACATGGTAAATACTTTGTAGTTGAACATGAAAATCGTCGTTGTCTATTGTCGTCGAAATAGAACGTCAACCTTTCTAAATCTGTCATGTTTTTATTTTGCAAAATACCGACAGAGCACGCTAGAGTTTTAGAAGGAATGGAATCGGGTTTGAAAGATGACGCATACTAAACCACATAAACTACCGTAACGTCATGCATAAACAGACACCTTATAAAAACTTGAAAAGCAAAAATTTTCAAAAGAAAAAGTGGAATTCTGTGTGACGCCCATATAAGCGGGAAAAAAGTTTGAAGTTTAAAAAAGAAGTTTGAGAACGGATAAGAAAGTGCGTTGTTTTCACTAATGATTTCTATCCAAACCTTGACAGGGCGGACTTTGAGCTTCATCAATTTCAAAATTCAAAATCATACCGTTTCAACTGTCGGTCGATGCCTCAACTGCCCCGTGCCCCTCTACTGCGTTTCTGTTTTTAGTGCTCATTAGTTGTGATTTGCAGTTCAAATAATTTTTGTCAGTATATTTCAATTTTTCTTTGGCATTGCAACCATAACAAACGCGACGGCGACGTTCTCTGTGGATTTATATTTCCAACGACGTCGCCCTGAAATTCAAAATAACGTTTTTGTGCATTCTTGCACTTTTTCTGCAAAAATGTAAGTATGTAAAGTTTGTTTGTGGGATTTTCACAAAAACAAAATTTTCAATTTTTAGTTTCCCACCTTGTGACACGCCGCCCATTTTTGGGGAGAGGCCCTTTATAAACGAAAAAGGTCTTTTATGCAAGACTTTAAGGTATCTTTCATTTTGGTTCTGCAATGGCGACAACAGCGGTTCTGCGACAATGTAAACAGTTTCATCCAATACACGGAATTCAAAATTGGTCAACGTAAAATGATCAAAGTTCCGTATCATAGTGCCGTATCCCGGGTCATTAATGCTAGGTACTTTGAAATGCTACACAAAGACTGAAACTAGTTTATTTTCCTTTCGACGTCTGCATACAAATTGAGTCGAAGAACCAAAAAAAACTATATAATAAATACTCAGAATTTGACTATTATCTTTCTTATTAAACGTGACCCAATATGCGTTTGTACGCACAGATAGAGAAAATGTTTCATCGCTGCGCGGCAATTTGAAATCAAGCAAAACTTAACGTATTCTGACAGCAGATTTGTGCCAGAAATTGGGAAAAACTAATCAGAATCTTTTCTTACTAAATATTTTTTTTTGTTTCGTGTTAGAACTGCGTTCGGGCGCAAAACAATTTTTCAACTGTGCGGCTTTTCCATACATCATTCAACATTACTCCGCCTCCTTCACACGCAAAGATAATAATTATATTTTCTTTCAGAAGAAGATGACGACTCCCTATACGCCGCACTCATTTATGACTCGAAATCTCCTGAACACTACCGAATGATGAGCATATGCATGCTGGAGGTACCAGTAAACATTTTGGCCTCTGTCATTTTTTTAAATGATGCGTGAATAATGTAAAGCTAACGAGTAAAGACACTTAGCCAACGCTGAAGTGTTCGCAGACGCCTTTTGCTTTTTCATTTAAGAAATACGCATCAGAGCAAGTGGATTACCATGTGCGTTGTGTGTGCAACTATGACGGCTGCAATCATCCGAAAGCGAAACTCGACGACTTTGTGCGCGACATGACCGAGCGTGACATTTTAACTGATATACATTGAAAACATGTGATAAGTGCAAAGAGCATATTATGAACATGCACAAAGCGTTTAAAAAGTTAAACTATATGGTGTATTTATTTTGTCCACATGCTATTTCAAATGATTACGATATTTTTGTACAATACAGTATTTTTTTTTTCAAATTATTAAAACCCAATTCTGCACTCATGTGGAATTGCTGATGAAGCACTGTTGTTGATCCAAGGCTTTATAAATAAATATGTGCATGTACATGTACATTGTATGTATGCATTTTCCATTTTGCATTTGCAAATGCAACATATTAGCGAAAAGTGCACTCTCTATGTGAAAATAAACGGTTTTTCTGAATAAAATATCTCTTTTTGCACTGAGGATAGTTACTCAACAAATTTGTCAAGTGTAATGCTCTTGTTGAGTTCGTTTCGTTGATGTTCCGCCCGTTTCCTTCGATTTTTGACAACTATAAAATTGTGGGTAGCCAGACTCAACCGCATTTTTCAAATCTGCAAAGTTTCTACACTCCACTGTTCGGAAAGTAATGTGAAAACCCCCAAAAAATGAACAAACACACACACACGCACATGTGCATACGTGTAGCCAATCAAGGGCGGCGGACACATGTCAATGTCATACATGTTCATGCGAAATAGATAATTGATACAAGTCAAAAGAAGACAAAATTTGCATAGCTATGAATGCATTTGTTGTCGTGTATTGTTATAGTTTTGTTTCCTATTAACAATAACATCCGAAAATATATACAAATATATAAACCACATTGTCGATTGTTGAACCTTGGCCTTGCGCTATGTGAAACTTTTTTGTGTCTACTCTCTGGAAACAATAATAGGAAGCAAAAAGCAAACAAAATATTAACATACAATAAACAAACAAATGACTTTCACACGCATATTCACGCTGCATTTATGATGATAACACGCCATTTTATGCACTGGGGTACACTATTGTACAATATGTGCATGTATGTACATACATATTATTGTATATTATTGTATATGTATCAATAATTATTCTGCGGATATAGTCAATGGTCTTTGCCTTTGCATACGATTTGTTTCAAAGAACTAACATTTTTACTTTCCACTTTCCGATCTCGTTTCTTGTTCCGTCAGTAATTTCCAAAATCAGGAATTGATTTTTAACGCTTTTCATCATTTCTATTTCAAAGTTATGCTATTAATTTTTATTTGCTGATTCGCACCTGCAAAATGAAAAAAGAACAACAAATATTAGCTGTGAATTAATTCTATGAGCAATTGCAACAAATCAACGAAACACGACATGTGCAAACCGGTGTGGCTAAGGTTACCTGAACATGATGTGTCGACACGGAAATGCGTGTCCTGACAAATACATGTACTAACAAATATAACAATCAACAATTTATATTGATAATGTTGATTGCACCGCGAAAAGTGTTGTTGTTGTCTGCAAACACTACATTGCATATATTTGCGGAAGTCCATCATTGAGAAATAATCTTCTGTGTATACTGTATGTTGTATTTGTATGTTTGTTCAAAGAGACACAGTTAATAGTTGTTACATGCGCAATCTAAATACGGTAGCATATTCTGCAACCCCGCAAGAAAAAAAGCAGAACGCATTCTCAAGTGTGTCTAAAATTGAAAATAAACACACACGCACAACAGACATAAAATTTAAAGGACGCTAAGTTTCACGAAAGTTTACGTGTCAAAATCGCTTTTTATTTATTTATTTGCTTATTTATTTAAACTTTTGCGGTGATAGAAAATATATTACATGTATGTAGTTCGGTAGACTGGACCTCTCGCATATGCTGAACTAAAGTGCGTGATTTTGCCAACTGAACACCGTGTATTTGCAAGGTTGTCAGCACTATCCTGGTTGTGTGATTATTAGAAATGCTTTGAAAACTTATTATATACTGATACACACGCAGCTTATTCAATTCCGGTTTCTATATAATGTAAATATATTACAAAATAACCTTCACAATATGCTGTACATGTTTTTGTCCATAGCTGTCGTGACAAACAAAATACTAACAACTTTCGCACACACACTTGAGGTTTGAACGAACTATTATGCTGCAGGAAACAACGACACATGTGCAATGTGTGTATGTACATGTATCATCTGTAAGTTCTTGTTGTTATTTTCAATTCCGTAAATATGTATTTTATTCCATATTCCATCCTGTATTCCATAAATCCAAAAAGAGATAATCGTTGCCGGTGGCCCATACATTTCACTAACACTTTGTTTTTTATCAGCTAGAAAAATTTACTACAGCAAGTTTTCTTTCGTGTATACTTACAATTTACTCAAAGTCGAGATGTACATGAAGCATGTACGGGTATACTAGCGTGAAACACATTCCCTTGCCAAAAAGAATCCGCTTCTATACACATGCATACGTAAATACACACTTAATATATACAAAACATACTTTAGCTATCCAAAAAATAATCTAATTGATTCGAATGCTTTCAAAACAACAGTAATATGCTTTCTTAAGGATATGACAGCGAACATAGATGTACATGCACGTGCAAGTATTTTAGTTATGCACTATGTTATGTACCTTTACTTTGTAAATATGGTTTCTTATTAAACTCTCCAAACATATTCTTATTAAGCACTGCGCAAAAAACTACATGCGGTAACTACATGCGGTATCTACCGTTGATCTCAACAAGCTCTCGTTTGATTACTAAGCGTGGTTTACTGTATAGGATCGTAAAGTAGGACCAATTGTATAGAGCACAAACTCGATATTTTTTCTAATATATATTTATCGTAAATTTTCTACCTCTATTTTACTAAACAATTCTGGTACAAGAGCGAGGCACGGTAGACACCGTAATAATTATTAGAAGCGGAGTAGACATCAATTTTTCAAAATGATATTTCCAGTTTTCGTGCGCGGTTCCCTTAACTTTGTTCCCTTCAGAAAGTTGTCGCATTCAATTATTACGATGTGTTTACAAGCAAACTTTGTCCATTTCCGTTACAAACAACGAAAGTTGCAAATATCATTAGCTACTGCATGGATAACCGAAGGACCTTTTATAGAGTTTGACATGTTGGAAGGCATGCGCACGTCTAAGTTTTCTTGAACTTGATGTTTTACGTTTTGTGAATATAGTGCACATTGTCTTACCAAATAAATACAATAAGCAAAAACATGAAGATCTCGTGTTTGAAGGTGTTGGGGGTTGACCTCCTCTTGCCCAAACCGATCTTTTATAAAATAATTTCTTACGCGTATGTACATTTGTATGCATGTAGGTTGTCAAAATCTGACACTTTTTTGCAGATTACAGAGAGCACGCAAAACTCTGAGCTTTCGGAGAGAAGAACGAAAGTGTCGGGATTTTCTTGGTTGAAGTCAACACCCCATTTGTGGCTAAATATGGTTTCTTGTAATTCCGATCTTGTTCATTCTTCTTTCGCGAGTTCTGAATTCTGAGAAAAAAGCGACAGGTTCAAACAAGCTTACTGTAGTTTACATGTGTGATGTATGCCGTATTACACATTTTAGTGACTTTTTGTGGAGCTTTAGCAGCATATACGCATATGCAACAAAGCAAACAAGTATAGTTCGAATCGCAAAAAAAGTAAAAACACTCAAATTTATGGTGAAACGCCCACAATGCATTACTCTGGATTTGATCTTTTTTTCAATAATCCCAATTTTCAGCATATTTTTATTGAAAGCTTTTCCAGAATCAGAAGATCATACGGTGTCCTAAAACAGCTTGTCTTGTAAGCATGGTTCATTGTCTGGACATGTGCATGTGTGCACACGTGTTAGCAGAAACCCCTCAATTATGGCACCCTTTTCATAGTGCCAATAGCGCTTGCAACGCACATGCTGTGGTATTTATGCACACATAAACATACAAACTCATGAAATATGTATTCACACATGCAACATACATGACGCGCATATTGTGCGTGTGTTCGGTGCAGCTTCGTATATTGCTGTCGTTGGCGATCACACAAAAGCTAATGATTGTTTAACAAAAACACAAAACAACAATAACAAATCGCACGCTCAAACGCCCCTTACATATTCGAAACAAGTACATTATACACAGTAAGCAATTAGTAACGGCGCCCCTGGGCCACGGGTGGGCCAATTTTCGTGGGCGCTTGTTTGCCAGCAGGCCCGCTGATTTTTCAGCTTTATACGTTTGAGATTTTCCAAATTTTTTGGGCACCCCAGTACCGTCAATTGAGTGTGACTGAATCATTGGGAATTTGCATTGTGGGCCTCAGTCCAATTGTCTGAAAAAAATGTGTGCATTCTTCAAAATTTGGGGTTACTCGCGATTTTTGTGCAACACCACACACGCATGCGGTGTGCGAGATTCGTTACCTTTACATTATAGAGTGCATACATATCGGTTATGCCAATGTGTTGGCTGTGTTTTCGAGCAATAAGAAGGTGCGCGATCATCAAACAAGGAACTCCGTCCACCAATTGTTTTGTCTCTGCTGTGCCTATCGGTTTTCAGCCTTACCGTACACCAGAAATGCTGTAGCAGCGAAACTTCAAAACAAAAACTGCTCATTCAAATTGAACCGCATAAACAAATTTGACATTTGTCTTGCGATACCACACGTCTTTCGATCATTTGTGACTGTGCATCACATAGAGCCAGTTTCAGACTTTGACCAAGATTTATGATTTCTTTACGTCACGACAATAATACGCAAAAATATGAGCCCGGATGAATTTTGTAGTAAATAATCCGGTAAATTGCGCGAGAATACATTCGAACGGCAAAACCTCTAGCTACTTATGGTGGCGGGCGGCAATCCACCGTATACTGGGTCTCGACACGTATTCACAACCGATGTCGTCAAGCAGCGAGAGACAAGAATTGACATAGGAAAAAAATGAGAAAAGTTACTGCGATGAACAAACTTTTTTCGTTTTTTTTTTCATTTAGCAAAGCACAAACAAACAAATATGCACAACGATCAAGCACATGGCCGAGTATTGAACGCGTCAAGACCAAAATGGGACACCAGATAGCGCCACCGTGCTGTAGTGTTTTTTTCATTCTGAAATAGCATACTAGTATATCATTCGAAATTCATTTTCGGCACACACGAACCACCGGAAGATCCGTTCGCGTACACACGGAACACAGGAAATCCGTAGCCGTTTTTCGGTTTATAACATTGCATCTGTTATACTACCCATGCGATCACAATTATAACTCACTTTTTCGCTCGATACAAAAGAATCGTGTCACTTTTGACGAAAACTATATAAATTCAAGTTGATATGTTATGTTATATTTTCGAAACACATATCCAACAAAATGCATACACGGAAAACGAAAAGAAAGAAAATGAACGTTCGTTCGATCGACAGATTTCGTAGAATTCTAGACTGGGTAATAACATGGAACGAGTTTATGCCAATGTACGTATTTTTGCGCCGCGTGCTGTATATGTATATTGGGCCATATTTCAAAGGGTTCTGAATTTTTTTGTGTGTGACATTATGGAGTTATGATGACACGTGCGCACGTGCATTGCACACACGTACTGTTATGTGCATACGCCCCATTCTGAAACCGTTTTTGATTACATGACGAATCGGTTTTGGAATACGTTCATTGATTGATCAATTGATTGACTAACAGAGATCCAGAAACTTTGGTGTGTTGCATTGTAATGCTACGTTACATCTGTAGCCATTGTATCGCCAGCAAGCTTGTGGTACGCATAACATAATTGCACATTTATCTCTTCAAAGCTCGATAATACAGTACCTCTAGATGTTCAAGACAGACAAAAAGTCAATTGCTATTTCATCATGCTTACTGTAAGATATACATGATTGTGCACTTTGTATTTCCGTTGTGTGTATACAACAACACCAAGAATAGCAAATCAAGCAATCAAATGTGAAAACACAGTAGCAGAGGCTAAAAGCACTCTGTGACGAAGTTTCATATAAACAGTGTGCACATGTACATATCCATGCACATGTACATATTTGCAATAAGTGTATCTTCGGGAGATTGGAAAAGGCCATAGCATTTTATGCAAATTTACCGCAAACCGGTAATTGGCGGTCGCGCAATGACGCGCGTCCACTGAGTGTGTGCATGTTGACGAGCTGATTGCGTTCGATTGCGCTTGTGTGTGTGCCACAGAAAGAGTGAGACACATCAAACGAGACGTTTAGCAACACGTACGACACCCGATGTTATATAGTCCGTTTGCCCGTCTCTCTGCCCGAAAACACATGGTATAGGTATTGATGCAACGGTTTGAATACAAGAAAGTCGCACATTGTGCCACAAAGTTGCTTGCCTGTCGCAGCAATGCGCATCGCGTTTTTATCACACGCATGTTTTGTTTGATAAGAGCAAAACAGTGGCGTCTGTCTGGTTTGTGTTGCATTTCAATGCATGTACAATGTAGTTTGACGCAGAAAAATACATAGAAAATGGATTTCCTGTTCGATTGGTGGTTTTCAGGGCAGCATTTTGTTATTTAGCTAGTTATTTAGCAACAAATCACAAAAATTCATACCGGTATGTGCGCATGCGTCTACATTAGTTTTGATGTGCACATGCGCATGTGAACTTCATTATTTTGTATTATAAGGATTGTGGGCACTGAAGCAACCTTTTTGCACTATACTCCATTGGCACAAACGTTAAACAAACTTATACAATCAAATCTACTGGATGCATCGACAAGTTGACGCAATCAAGTGTTATACATATTATGTAAGCATGTATTTGCAACACAGATGTCGTGCACGTCTGAAAACGGTTCAGTAATAATCATGTCCATTCGCGAGCGAAGCGGAGCGAAGCGGAGCGAAGCGGACAGCGGATGAGACATAATATGGCCCGTGGTTCGTTCGCGCTAAAATTTCAAACTTACAGTGCCTCGCATTGTGAACATAAAAGGAGCTGAGAATTTTTTCTCCTGCACACAGGTAGATAATCCATAGTTATGGTGTGTGCACGAGAAATTTTTTTGTGGTGATCTTCTATACACGCTGTGTGCGCAAAACATCGATTCTGAATTCGCTGTTTCTTATTCTTCTATACCCCTTTTTTTCGACAATGTCATAAAATGTGTACGCAGTTTCAGTGATACTTAGAAAATTCTGACGGTTATGATAAAAACATTTTCTAGGGTAAAAATCTTCGGGATTTTCAAATTCCGTATTCATTTTTTTCTCCGATGCTTCCCAAGGCTCAAAATTTAGCTTGTTTGTACAAAATTACGAAAAATGCTTATTTTGAAGTGTATTTCCGATTTCTGCGCGTGAAACAAACCGTTATTTGACAAATAAAAAAGTTTACAGGGGTAACCAACAACGGAGAATTTGAATTTGACCTTTATTTTTTGAAAAAGTGAAAAGAATAGCAGTTAAATAACCAAAGTCGTGACGATTTCGGGCGAATCGGCCGTGGAAATTGGCGAAATCGGTCCAAAAACAAAAAATGAGAAACTGGTGTTTTCCAGGGTAATTCAATGCGCTGATCACGGATTTTGGGTTAGTTTTCTTATGTGAGCAACTCTAGATACTGAATCGTGACGATTTCGGGCGAATCGCCAGTGGAAATTGGAGAAATCGGTCCAAAATCAAAAAATGAGAAACTGGTGTTTTTAGGGTAATTCATTTCGTTTGTTAGTTTTTTTTAGCACTCTAGATACTGAATCGTGACGATTTCGGGCGAATCGGCCGTGGAAATTGGCGAAATCGGTCCAAAGACAAAAAAATGAGAAACTGGTGTTTTCCAGGGTAATTCAATGCGCTGATCACGGATTTTGGGTTAGTTTTCTTATGTGAGCAACTCTAGATACTGAATCGTGACGGTTTCGGGCGAATCGGCCGTGGAAATTGGCGAAATCGGTCCAAAAACAAAAAATGAGAAACTGGTGTTTTCTAGGGTAATTCAATGCGCTGATCACGGATTTTGGGTTAGTTTTCTTATGTGAGCAACTCTAGATACTGAATCGTGACGATTTCGGGCGAATCGGCCGTGGAAATTGGCGAAATCGGTCCAAAGACAAAAAAATGAGAAACTGGTGTTTTCCAGGGTAATTCAATGCGCTGATCACGGATTTTGGGTTAGTTTTCTTATGTGAGCAACTCTAGATACTGAATCGTGACGATTTCGGGCGAATCGGCCGTGGAATTTAGCGAAACCGGTCCAGAAATGAAAAACAAGAAAACGGTGTTTTCCATGGTAATTCATTGCGCCAATCACGGCTTTTGGGTCAGTTTTCTTGTGTGAGCAATTCTAGGTACTGAATCGTGACGATTTTGGGCGAATCGGCCGTAGAAATAGCATAGGCGAAATCGGCCTAAAAAGCGAAAAATGAAAAACCTGAGTCGAATTGTGATTTTGGTCCGACCTTCGGGGCTTATGTAAAAGTCAGAATATTATCTAAAAATGCGGGAGACGCATATAAAAGGAGGAATATGGCCTTGTGTAAGCAGTGAAAAACTTGGCTCGACAACGCTTTTCAAGTCTCTGATGTGGTACACACGGATACAAGTACATAAGAGTCATATTTTTGCGCCGCGTTTGTTTTTTTTTGAAGCACGCCCCCCCCCCCACCGATTCCGGAAACCCGAAGGTACCAAACTCCGGTGGGATTGGGGAATGGACGGCTCACCATCCCGTGGAACCAATACCCTCGCCACGTGAGGGGGACAGCCTCTAAGCTCCGCTCTGTCCTGGCGGCACCAGTGATCTTAGCCCGATTTCGGTTTCGGTGGCCTGCGGTCGCTATATCCCCGGAGGGCAGCGAATCCGAAACTTTCGTTTTCGTTTTCGTTTTGCTGAAAAGCGTAAAACTTTGAAGTTATTTTATAATTGTCCTCTTCGATTTAATCTAAAATCACGCCATGTGCGAAATTCTGTAAATTCTGTGCAAAAACAGAAAAATCAGAGATTGCAAAACATTGTTGCATGTAGCTTTTTCGTTGTTGTTAACGTACGCACCGCTGTGTACACACCAGCACCAGTGACAAAAAGGAGTTGTCTTCCATTGATTTTCACCTTTTTTACCGGTGTCAACTTCAACTAGTGTGGCAGGATAAACCGTCTGTCCCGTGAGTCATTGCCTTTGCCACAGGAGACCTTGCGTTCCGCAATGCTTCTGCGATACAATTTGTCCTGGACAAACCAGTGTCAGCGAGCTAAAGTCTGATTGTTATTTTAGTAGTTTTAGTGGTCGCTAAATGCCCGAAATCCGCAAATGTGAAAGTTTCATTTGTCTACAATACAAAGTACGAGGGTTGCCATGTGCAACCGAAATCATAAATAAACGGCGCAAAAATATGGCTCTTATGTACTTGTATCCGTGTGTACCACATCAGAGACTTGAAAAGCGTTGTCGAGCCAAGTTTTTCACTGCTTACACAAGGCCATATTCCTCCTTTTATATGCGTCTCCCGCATTTTTAGATAATGTAATATGAGGATTGAAAATGTCAATCCTTATAAACGGGGATGGGATTTTGACCAAGTCAGAATTTTGTCTGTTTTGATTTCCCGCCGTGTGACACACCGCCCATTTTTGGGTAAAGCCTTTATTGTAAGCGGAACGGTATCTGCAAGCAAGATATTACGGTATGTTTAAGCTTGTTTCACTGGAATCAAAAGCAAAAGCTCATCTGTAAAAAACCGATTGTAAATGATTGATCCTGATAACAATGTTGATTGATCTTTTGGACATACTGTAACATACAAACTTCAGAAACCTGTACATGTACATGTAAGTTGTACAGGCCATATAAAAACAGTGGCATAAATTGTTGCATAGCACAATGCAGTGTGATCCAATATGCACGTGATTCAATTAAAAATCTGCAACAACAAACATATGCAGTACATACACATAAATTTGCTGGATATTCATAAAAATTTGTGGTATTCAAAAAACTCTTGCAAGCCCAATATTTATCTAATTCGGTCCCATTCATTTCAAATTATGTATGCCAGCGCACACCAGTTTGCATCAGCATGAATACAGCCGTTGATTTTTGTGTGTATGTACGTCTGCTTGTGTATACACACACAAGAAAACATGTCCCGGGCGTAATGCTGTTATACCGGGCGTATGCAGTGCATATGTTTTTGAATACATGTACATGTAACTGAATGCAGCTGCCCCATGTATACATAAATACATTGTATATTGATTTACAAATTTCTCCTTTTTCTTTATTCTCGGATTTTTCTCAAAAAGCATAAAATCATACAAGTGCTCGTGTTGTTGCACACGTCTAATTACGGTTACATTCATGACGACATACACATTATATTGCATGTAAATAACGCGTTTTGCCATTATTTTGTTTGAATAGGTACATACAGTATATGTTTCGTCACGTTTCCTCTACATATTACGTAACAAACTGTCCCATTGCCATGAGCCAGTTTATACTTTAAGTTTATAATCAACCAAGAACAATCAAAGATATCTGTTTCTACATTTATTCCAGAATATATGAATCACAAGGAAACAATTTCTAATATTTGATTTGTCTTTTGATTTGATGTGCAATAAAGTTTGTCCTTTTTAATTCAAACAAAATGTCAACAAATGCGCACAAAAAAACAAAGAATTTTCGGGTTAAACTAATGCTACCGTAACATCACTAAATGCATGGAAATGCTTTGCAACATTAAATTATAAATAAGCAAAGTAATGCTACAGTGCCGAATTTATTATGTATGTACATCACAGGTAAAGCTCTATCCAAAGCTAAAACAATTCAAAAACATGAAGAAAAATCATTGTTTTCAAATTAATTTGCACCAAAAATCACCAATGCAATGTACCAAAAAGCTAAAAAGCTGCAAGCAATGTAAAAGTTTTTACCATAAAAAATATGGCCTGAAACGAAAGCATAATTAATAATGAGAGAGAAAAACACAGTTATGTAGGAATGAATGATAGATAAAATCAAAAAAGTTTTTGGTTTGAATTTCTAAATGAGAATATCATGAAGCAATAAAAACCTGGCATAAAAATCTTGATCTTGAAATAAAACAAAATGAAAAACGCCAAAAGGAATGCATAGCGACTTGTGATGGATAGACTGTGAAACATTTGAAAAATTAGTCGCAAGATTAACCACAGGCATATTTAAGTAGGTAAATTGCATATACTAGTGCATGTAAACGCAAGTATATGTTGTAAATCCAAAATGTGCTTCAATAGAGAACATATGGGAACATTCATTTTGCATACTAATACATTTATATAGCACAGATAAGTAGAACAGAACAACAATCTGTTGACTTTTGAAAACAACAATGGAACAATGTTTTTGAACAAATAAATATTTATACACGTGAATATAAAGCAAATTAAAAAAGCAGAACTTTTAACGCTCATAATGCCATAAAAAACTTGTATCATTTTAAGTTGAAACAAAGAAGAAGTGCAATATAATTAAAATTGTGTTTCCACAGGTATACCTTTGGGTTCCCACGAAACTCGATTCTAACGTTGATAATTAATAAAACAGACATAAAACAACGCAAAAATTACGTGCTTTGTATGTCGTAATGACAAAGTGATCACATTTTACCACCTATTGTTTTTTTGGCTACTGTGGCGAAATCAAGTGCATAAATTGTGTGACAGACAAATAGAAAAAAATGAATGCCTTGTTTCACAAAACAACAACTTACACAACTTGACTGCTTGCAGTATGATGAAGATGTGAAGATAAGCATTCTTTAATCAGCACAGTGCAGAGCGTAGTTCACTTGAGTACGATTGTGTTAAAAACAACACCAACAGTGAAGAAGAATATATATGAAGAAGACATAAATATATGAGACGATTAAGAAAATAGTGGGTTGCCAAAGGTTATCAAGTGCAATCATAATTGACATGGTCCATGCTGGTTCTTATCAAAAGCATTTTTTTGTTAAAAAGGTCAATAATCACGTTTTGAAAAGAAAGACCAGCATGTTCACACGAGCGTTAAATACAGAGGACGCATATTAGTGGTGGTGGGGGACGCATAGAGGTGGGGCAGTTTATATACTGTATACAGGCATTGTCTTAAGGGATGTTTATGTGGGATGGGGCTACGGTAGACTACACGATTGTCATAAACAGGTTAACGGAGATTACAATCAGGGAAGAACAAAGATTATCGACGTTATCTGCTGATTTGTGAATAAATTCGAAATGCGCAACAATGTATGTACATTGCACAATATATGCAACGATGTATAATACAGTGCGTGTTGTACAGTGGGTACTTACCTTGGAAGGAAAGTTTGTTCTGATGATGCGTATACAGCGGTTCAGTTAGGCGTATGCGTAAAATGCAGAAAACCGTAAATTGACTGATTTAGTTTCTTGTCATATGTCAACATGTCACAAAACTCATCAAGTTGCATATGTTGTACATGCATGTATGTATCTTGAAAAAACTGCATGCGGCGCATAAAAACGTACATACTCGGTGCAAAAATAATGCATTTGTTGCAGTACAATGCGGTAGTTATACTCTAGCATGTAGTTTGAAAGGAAACTTAACAAAATAAGCAAGCAAAAAGAGGAACTAATAAACACTAAACTTTTGCTCCAACCGTTACTCTTGTTCGGCCGTCTTAACAGTGTTCTTATTATTGTTGTTACAATTATGTTCGTTACCAAGTGTGCTTGTCGACGTCGCCAGTTGCTTTGCAACGTTGTTGTTGCCGCTGCGACCGTGGTAGCTGCGTGCCATGATCTTCGCGAATGTCTCCTGCCATTGCGCGGCGGCATTCGGCGGACTCTGGCGTCCTCCGTTCGACGTCATGACCGCCGGTTTCGTCGTCGTCGACAGATCTTCGATCAGACCGTTACTACCGTTACTATTGTTGTGGCCGTCACGACTGCTGTCGTTCGCTTTCGAATAAACGTAGTCACTCGTATTGGCAATGACGGACGCCGATGGCGTCGTCGACGTCGTCGTTGTTGTTGATGACGAAAATGATGATGATAGTGCGGTTGATGTGATCTTGTTGATGTTGTGATGATTTGCAGACGCGTGATTACTTTGCTGGCTGTTGTTCGCCACCGCCGATGCGAACGCCGGCGGGAAGCCGCAGGTCGCCGCAAGTAGTGCCGACCACGGTGAGCCTGTAATAAGCGTTCAGCTTTTCAGCATCCTTTCAACTGTGTTGTTCGAACAATAGCGAGCATGTGAGAAATCGAATATTACTCCATCATCAGTGAACAGCGACCAACCAGCAGCGAATGCAAACGTCGGATGACCCCAAAGTGAAGTCGCTTGCGGCAGAGCGCCCGCTTGCGTGAGTCCGATGCGTTGTGGCGCCGCGTTCAATGCGGTGCTTGCAGTCTGATGACGATTCATTGATGCCTCATTTGCCACCAACTGATCGTTGTTGTTGTTCTTTTTCAGCGATTCATCTAAATCAGCCGCTGTTGTTGCCGTGGTGGTGGCCATTTTCGTTGCCGCTGCGGCCGCCGCCGCTGCTTGCGCCATCATCAGTTTCTGCTGTTTGCGTTCGACGGTCGCGAGCAGACTGGCGACATCGAATGCGGGTCGCTTCCGGGTGGCCGCACCGCCACTGCTGGCACGCAGCGATGCGTTGGCCGAAGGCGGCGTCACCGAGAGGTCGGCCGCAGTGGTGCAACTCTGTGGCGTCGCCAGTGTCGACGACGAAGACGGCGGCGACGAGTCGCTCGAGCCGGACGAGTCGGACGGCGAGATCTGACTGCTGCTCGCGCTCGCCTTGCTCTTGCGCTCGTTCGTGGCGCCGGCGGTCGTGGCGTTGTTGGCCGTGTCGTCCTTGTCCGTGTTACCGGCGTTCATTTGCGCCGACTTGCCGGCCGCTTCAGTCAGTTCCGGCGGCGGCGGCTGCGTGACGCCGTGCGATGCCGGACTGACACGACTGTTCAGACAACGACTCGCGGCCGACGGCGTATTGTGGTGGGCGGGCAAACGACCGAACAGGCCGGATAGACCGGCCGGCTGAGCGTTATTGCCAGCGGCACTGTTGTGGTGGTTGTTGTTGTTGTGCGCAGCGGCGGCGGCGACAGCGGCCGCTGCAGCGGCGGCGTACTGATTCGCGGCCAGCAGCTGAAACGGCGGCATCACTCCGCCGCCCGCACCGCCCGGTGACGGATGCGTCGGCGGCGGCGGCGGCGGTGGCACACCAAATGGCAAGCCGAACGGATTGCCGAACGCGGCGAACGGTAGTTTGCCGAAGCCGAACGGCATATTCGGCGCCAGCGGCGAGCCGCACGGCGAGTCGTCCGAGTCCTCGTCGTCGTCGACCGCCAGTCCCATGTGCCGCCGGACTTTACGCTGCGCGCGACGCCGCCGAAAGTCACCTCGCTTGAAGTCGTCCAGATTGGCCGGGTGAATCGCCCAGTAGTGACCCTTGCCGTTCGCCGAGCGACCCGCTTGCATGCCCTGAGCAGAGGAAAGCAAAAAAAGGCTTAGCGCGGCGCTTTTTGAGACGACACAGTCCGTTTGCACCGTGAAATAAATTGTGACTTTTTTATGTTTTTATGTTTTGTGTCCTGACCAGGATTCTGTTAAATGAATAAAATGAGCAACAGAATCACCTTGACGAAGCAGTCGTTCAGCGACAGATTGTGGCGGATGCTGTTACGCCAGCCGGGTCCGCGCGCGCGAAAATACGGATAATTGTCGAGTATCCACTGGTAGATGTCCGAGAGTACCATCTTCTGCTCCGGTGAACTGAGTATCGCCATCGCGATCAGTCCGATGTAGCTGTGCTGCGGTTTCGGATCTTCGTGCATGAAGCGTGGCGGGCCGCCGGGGCTGCCGTTGCCCGTCGGCGGCACGGGCGGCGGCGGCGGCGGCGGGAAACCGACCGCACTGCGGTAGGCGAGCAGCGTGTCGAGGTGGTGCGCGAACGGGCTGATGGCGAACGACGTGGCGGGCGTCGCATTCGTTGAGGGCATCGTTGACGACGGCGACGACGTCGACTGGGCCGTGTTGGTCGTGTTGTTGCTGTTCATTGGTGACGGTGTCTTCTCACTACTCGTCTTGTCCATTCGAATCTGATTGAACGGCAACATTATCTCCTTTCGATTATGAAGGTCACCTGTAGTTATGGAATTCTACGATAAATCCGCACAAGAATTAATATGCACCCGTTTGCTTTCTGCATGTAAAACGCATTAGAGATTATGTTATGTGTATGGATGTATTGATCTGTGGACCGACGCTGAAGAGTGCTAAATGCTTGCTCTCACATGATAGAGCGCATGGTCACATGAATGAGAAACGTGAGTATAAACAGACAGATACAAAAACATTTTAGCAAGGATAACAACCTAATAACAGCTATAAAAAAATTAATGTTATAATCGATCAGACGTTGCCGCATCGCGACGGACAGAATAGACGATCGTGTATTGCAAAGGACGCCTATTGGCTCCGGGACACCAATAAAACTGGCCATTTTAATTCGAGCGGGCGCACACTGCCCAGCCGTCGTGTTCCCCTTGTCATAAACGTGTTTTGTTTTTGTCGTTATGGGCACACACAAACAAAACAAAACATACGCATTACGCGAGCGCAGCAATAACAATAACAAAGTATTTAGCTGAGTACAATTAATGGTGGTGTACCATATAGGCGGAACGGCTTGACGCGACCATCGCGCTAATCGGGCCTCAATGGCAACGCAAAACTGTTGAAAACTGGAGCGCGAATTACAGAAGCGATTCGTTCCACTGGATGTTTGTGAGCTGTTGTGTTTTGCATAAAGTTTTGTTGAAACAAAACAAGAGATTTGATACACAGAGCGCAGCAAAAAGTCACAAAAATCTTCTCTAAATTATGGTTGGCAGCCTTTTGCCAGCTGCAATATTTGTGCCTATCAATCCTGCTGGAATACATTGGGTTCGGTAGAAAAGTGTCAATTCGATGCGGTGGTACGTTGCATTTATTAATGCGGCGCGTACATAAACGGACAAATAGGGGGATATATACGAACATGGGCATAAAAGAGTGCACATAAAAACTAATACGCTGAAAACGATCAATTTGCAATAATAATTGCTTGACCAAAGCGTCATAAAGTGTCCGCAGCGTATTGTACCCGATAATGAAACAAATGATTGCGCAAACTACGACTGAACGAGCTATCTGACAACAAACTTGATGCAAATAGGGCAATTTCTTAACTTCCAAAAGAAACAGTACATACGAATACATACGAATCAACACTGCGAACTTCCTGTACATGAAAGAACAGCACCCCAAGAGAACACAAACAAACTGGTCCCAAGTAACGGCACCTTGACCGTATTGTCCAGGGGACATTGGGACATCAACAAAAAAAGTAACAGCGCGTCGACGGCTCAAATGAGTTAGCGACATGAACAAACAGTTTCAAGCAAGTTTCAAGAACTGAGCGTCATCAATTACAAAGTCAATTTTTCAATAGCGGAATTTAAAAACAAGACCATTGACAATGAACGAAATAATCTGATGCATACTATTTGAAATTATCAAATTTCCCCATAAAATGACAAAAAACGTTATCATACTATTTTGTTATTTTTTAAAACTTTTTGGAAACTGAAAACACAAACTAACTCATGCAGCAGCAAAATGCATAATCAAAATGCAGCAAAAGCACATTGTGACAACATTCACCACACTGAATTTGTTTGTGTTATTTCCATTTCGAAAGCAAGAAAAATGGACTACGGTGTGGTATTGTCACTCAGTAGCGGTGGCCATGAGGGGCGGAGTTTCGTATGCTGCGTGCTGATTGGCTGCGTCGCACTGATCGAATGCAGTGGGGATCATCGCAATCTGCGTATGTGTCAGATTTGTTGTTGAATCTTTGCGCCACTACATTTGTATGTTTGTTGTTGTTGTTGATGTTGTTGTATTCTTGTGCCTACTGTTTTGTAGTGATAATGTTCTTTGAGGCCGTGGCGATACAAAACACCTTTTGGTGCAAACAGTTTCTCCTGCTAAAAATACACACTGTGTACACACGACATGAAATTTTTGTGCGTCTTTTTGAAACAACCACATCTTACATGTACCTGAAAACTTATCGCTTACGCCATTGTTTTTTTTTATTGAAACATGTTTTGGTTAAAAAATGAAAGTTCACAAAATGTATTTTCTCGAAAAAAAGCAACGAACAAACGTTGATAACAAACAAAAACCATTTTGCACTGGTGTGCATTTTTGCGTCATATTTGGACTGATAATTTTTGCTCAATTTCTTGTCGAGATTATTTGTTCTTCGATCAGCAGTTTCTGAAGCCAACCGTGCTTTTTTTGCGAAGTCTGACGAATCGTGAACAATCAGTTGAAACGAAAGTACGGCTATTGACACGGTTTTCCAGGATGATCTTACGACACCGCCACACCTTCAGGCGGGTGTATATTTAAAAAAATATTGTCATAGTTTTTGTTTGTGTTGTTTTTGAAACGACCACCCACTCAAACCCGTATACGTTATTTCGCATGTCATTTTACTTTGAAAATTGTTTGTTTGTTTGTTTTTCATCGCCCTGTCGAGCATTTTACTGATAATCTGTGTTTATTATGTTATTATTGTCCGCGATTTTTATGGTGAAAAACATCCATTTCAAGCAGCCCACACAAAACTACTCTTTCTGAAAACAACTTATGCGTGACGTAACATTTATCAACGCCCATAAATTGCAAAATTAATAAATGTATTCAGAATTTCTGAATCAGATATTATGTATTGTATTATATTTTCTGTGGTAAACTATTTTAAAACTCACTAATTTTAAGGTACAGTGCAAGGTAAAGACAACGCCAAAAAATATGCCCCGAGTGTGAACCGCGTGTGCACCATGTTGTGTGTGTCCATTTCCTTTTCATATTCCTGTGAGACACGGGCATGGAAAGGACACGACAAGGGACAGAACACTGGAGATTTTTTATTTAACGTGGAATCATGAACCACGCATCTACCGTTTGCAAAGTTTTCAAAAGCATATGCATACATGTATTTGCGTAACTGTTTCTGCACAAAACACTTTTGGCATGACAGCAGAGGGCCAACCAGCATGCAAAAGCACAAACACACAACTTTGTATGTACACACATGTACAATACATGTTCCTTCACAGCAGGTGCCTCTTGGCGACATGCAGAATGAAAATAAGTGTTAAAATTGTTTTGTTATATACAATCGAAATTATTGTCTCGTCTTTGTTGTTGTTGCTGTGTTTGTCTATTTTTTCAAGAGTGAAACGGCGCTCTTTTTGTTACATACTCACAGCATGCGCATAATTGTATGCTGAAAATTGTATAACTACCGTGTGTGTGTGTGTGTGTTTTCCCTGTTACTTCACGGCAAGGTTTACAAAACATGCATCAAAACCTCAATTTTTTTTACCGGGAAATCAAAATGAAATATGTTTGTACTGGTGCTGCAATTTTCGTTCGGCTATTAGTGGAATAATAGCTCATGTTTGACAACAACAACGAAAGTGTGCGTTTGTTATGTGCCACAAACATCGACAACAGAAAAAATACATTATTGGACTTTCAGGAGTTTTCATTTGCTGCATGCATTATCCCATTATTATTGTCAAAAAAGCAATCAGTTTGTATTCACATTGTGGTGTGTTTTGTTAAACTTCTGGGTGACAAAAATAAAATGCGCTGTCGCGTTACCGATTGTATTTTGGTCATTGACAACTTTCGATTTGGAGTATGTTTAAAGAACCATGTCAGAGAAATCAAATCAAAGATTTCGTTTTCTTTTGACCTTTTTATATGACCCACGTTTTTCGTCATCCTTTTGGTTTTTTTTGTTAAAGTTTTTTTCTGCCAATATTTGTTCCATTATAGTTCGTTCCGTTTCCTTTGTGCTGAATGGGTCTATGTGTGTTGTATGGTATGCATACATGTGCAACGGTTCCGTATAAAGATAAACAACGTATATACATATCTGACATATTATTTCCTGAACTTTGAAACCCATCAATACACGACAGCCAGAAAAAAGTGAGCAAATAATTTTTGAAGTGATATCGATAAAATTTAACACAATCAAAAACATGTTTGTTGTAACATAAGTGTTAGCGAATGTTAGAAATTGTGATCGCATTGGTGTTACATACATACAATATATGTACATTGTACATGCATTAATAAACATAAAGTAGTTTTTTGTACGTGTGTATGAAATTTTATTGTTGTGATGAAACTTACTCAATCATTTTCAAAGTATTGTTAATCAGTTGAATAACACGATTTGAACTTTTCACGGAATTCTACTCATAAGTATGACATGAAACTTTCAGTAAATTCACACCAATTGAATGTCCTTCCTAAATGCAAAAAAATGCATTTGGTTTGAATGGACAAAACACATGCTCATGTGTAACAAAGCCGCGTCCTAAAATCAACGTTTCTCTCACAGACACTTGCACTTTTCATTTGAAAACTTTACCCAAATTAAAAAAAAACTAAGCAAAAAACTGTGATCCACTTTTATACATTTGTCAAAAATGTCAAAAACTTGGAAAATACTCTATACTACATTTTGTTAGCGACATGAAAGAAATATTACAAAAAAATCAAAATTTCAAAGAGGATGCTATACCATAGAATAGAAAGCTTGGAAACTGAAAACCTTTGAAATACTTTTGTGAAAGCAGAGCAATTATCACTTGAAAAAAATTGATGACATTCAAAATTTTATTTTTCTTATGATTGAAAAAGAAACATAATACATGTACCTACACTGACATGTACAATGATAATTTTATAATAATTCCGAAATGCAAACAGCTTGTGCGATAATTTTTTTATCAAAAAATGTGTCACTTTTTGTGTTCTATTCTGACACTCTCGTGTTTAATGTAAGTGTGAGACACCAAGTGAATTGCGTTTTTTTCGCATTCAAATTCACTCAAACGAATTTTGGTTATTTACTGGTGCGCTTTGGTTGGTCGTGATTCGATAAATTTCAGGAGTTTTCACTTTTTTTTATGTTTGTGTTTACTCATTACATGTATCAATGCATTTTCCTTTTTTAATTTTGTGTGGGCACGTATTTCCGTGAACGCACATTTTTTGAACGTTCTTTACGGACAACCCGCACACGAAAAACAGGCATACAGCATACCTATAACAAAAATTCAAAAATATTTATTTAAATTTTTAACTTTTCCCACCAGTACAGCAGGTTCAACTGAAACGCGATGAGACAGAATTTTCACAGTGTGTGAATACATTATGTAATGCACATCGAAAGAAACTACATTGTGGATATGCAACTTCTGCATGCCACGACGCGACGATGCAAGGCAGACCGCAAATCCGCTAGCCAAGAAAAAATGAAGATGCGAGAAGGCAGCTATTATCATAATATAAATTCTACGTACATTTTCATCTACCATACATGTACCAATGAGCAAACGACTGACATGAAAGTAAATAAGGCAAATTCATCTTTTGAAAAATTATTCTGTTTTTCCACGATTTCAAATCTGGTGCAAAAGGGAAAAGACACAGACATATTAGCAAACGGAGTGACACTTGACAAGCAGCTAGCAATCTTTCACGGTACATGTACATAGTTGACATGTACACAGGTGCATACCAAAAACGATATACCGGAAATGTACTGCTGGAACATACACAGAATATATACGAAAACAGGTATAATGTGCTTAAATGCAGTAGCGCACTATTAATGATCGGTGTTATCAAATCAAGGATTTCCGTGATTTTGAAATGCACCACGTGTACATAAATACATACATGCATACATGTACGGGTATAATGTGTGGTCATTTTCTGAGCGCAGCCCTGTCGGTGTCGGCATATGCAATCTCACTCGATTGTCTTATTTTGTTATGGCCGATTTTCGTTGATGTGTCCGGTGTTTTATTTCAAGATCCTTTGGTGACAACCAGCATAACAACAACAACAACGACGACGACACGACACAACCGTATAAACATTAAACCATTACATGTACGTTACATACAAGTTGACCGGACAATCTTGAGCATTGTCGTTTTGCGCTTGTTTTTAAGGTTGTATGTGCTTGCCCGGAAATCCGGACACCAAAACCACTGAATATGGAGTTGGAAATATATTGAGCTGGTACAATTGGTTGCAGACAGGTTTATCGTGTTTATCATGCTTATCTTTCCAAGTGAAACCTTTAACACAAACAGTTAACTGTATTAAACAACACATGGGAATATAACAATTAAAGTTTAAATTTTGTTCTGTTACGGTTCGAATTTGAGGGTAAAAGAATCATATGAAATCCGTGATGAGGGCAAGCCTGATCAGTACCAAAATTTTAGCGATGCCTTAAAATTATACTGCCATGGCCACATATATGTATGCGCACGTACATCAACCAGGTACATGTATGTACAATATGCGTGGACATGTCTGCTAACGTGTGTTTCTTGTTTTGCTTTATGATAATCTTTTAGATCGTTTGTTTTGGCTGGCCAGCCACACGTAAACCCCTTTACCCCATATACACGCGGCAAAGAGAAGCTTAAACAGAAATTCGTTTTGACAATAATAGGTGGGTAGGTTGCAATTTTTGTAAAAACACGAAAAACTTACACACTGGCAGAAATCTTGTACGCACATGTTTATGTGAATGGTATGTGTGACAGCAAAAAACGCTAGGGTCATTTATATACGGCACACATACAGTGATTATTTGCCCCTAGGATTACGTACAGTTTTCACATCAGTCTGTTAAAACGCACAGCGGAAATCAAAAACCTAAATGTTTAGGAGCATATGGTTTTCGCTTTGGAAGAAAAATTCGTGAGAGAACAGAAACTGAGATGTACATGTACATATACCCATAGAAACAAAAAAACTGTACAAACATGATGCATGTACAGAGTAAGTGTATATTTTTTAACTGTAAAGCTTGTTACATATACTTTTTTTATAACCTAAATGTCCTTTACGTACCGGATTAGTCAGATATGCAATTTCTTTCACAAAGTGTTTGAAAACATTCAAATGTACATTGCACTTTTATTCAATACCAAATGACGAGTTTTGAAACCCGGTATAAAGGATACCAATGAAAAGACTCAACTACCGTACCAGAATGTGCCAAAAGAATACAACAATAGACCCATAGCTTTTACTGTGTTTGTTGCCTCTACATACATAAATGTGTTTATGTCAAAAGCAAACATATCAACAAAAATTGTGATAGTCTTTCAAAAGTGCTAAATGTGGTGTGACTCAAATGTATACTGTGTTTAGAAATTCAAATGCAAACATATGTATGTATATGTACTTGTATGTATACGTATGCGCACACATCTATTTCTACCCATTTCAGGCGCGAATTTTAAAATATGTTCGTTTATTATTCTTATATTTGTCACACCAGACATTTTATAAATAAACACAGCTCATTTTAGACATATATTCATGTACACATGTTTGTGCCCGTTTTGATGTACAGTGTACGTGTACATACAATGATTGTATGAACAAACTTTCCATTACCATAATGAAAATGTTAATAACTCTGGACTCTCCATTACCAAGCAACAGTACGCGTGGTACTGTAGAGTCATAATTCAATATTATTACTAGGCTGCAAATATAAGAGAAGTTTAAATTTTTGTAAAAAGATCGTGTTAAGACCTGCCTGATACAGTAAAGCAGAGACAGAGTGTTCAACTGCAAAAGAATATAAAAGAACATTTTTATTCAAAACTCACGCGCGCGCGCAAGGTTATACAGGTATCATCGGTTGCACATTGTTCAACTGCACGAACACGAACAAAAAAGCCAGAAATCATCAAAAAATGCACCCGTTACATTGGTTTGCATTCGAAAATGTTTTGTTATATGTTTGTGGTACATTTTACCATGGTTTTTTTCACGCAACATTGTTTTGACGGTCAGAAGCCGAAACTGTGAATCTACGGTATTCCGTTTCTAGTAAGACCTTGTTTGACCATGTCATAATTGTAGTAGTCGCTAAGTCAAGGGTAATGTTCTGCAATCAATGTGTCAGACGGAATACGGTAGATAGAATAAGTTACCCCACAAATTTACTCAGTATGTATAATGCTTTGACACTTGACCCATAGATTTTGTGCAATCACGTTCGCCACCAAATGTTTCAAATCAGCAGACCGTTCAAACATTCAAATCGATAGCAGTGGACAAAGACGTTCATGAAATTACGTGTCTTCAACCTCGGTTCAATCTTACAGTTTTCGTGAACGTCAAAATTGTTTGGCTTTTAATTTTTGAAAGAAGAAAATAAAAAAAAATGGTTCAGTATATTTTCTGTTACGTAATGTTACCTGATAATCAACAAAAGCATAGTGTACATTGTGCTGTCAAAGACCGCGGCGATACTTGCTGTATATTGAACCAAGTGAAAAAAAACTTTTATACGCAACTGAAAAATGTGTGCACAGAAGCATGAATGAAAAACACATAACCGCTAATTTTGTCACAACAAAAAAAGCACTAGCTTTTAGCAATATCGAAAACTTTTGAGAAAAAATCGCAAGCAAACTTTCCCATTCGTCCTTTTCTCACTATTGTGTTTTTCTTTATCAGTTTTTTTTCTTCACCAAAGTTGACAGACACTCAACTCAACTAATATTGTGTTTGCTAATTGAACTGGCAGCATGAGAAAAAAACATGAAAGTTGAAGAGGGTGGCAGTTGAAAATGTGTTTGCACATACTTTTGCAATTTTCACTCAACCTTTTATCACGCTACGCAGTAGAAATCATGATAAAAACACACGATCGCTAGCTGAAAGTCGACCAACCAAGTGAATTTTACAACAACAACATCAGAAATTCACACTGGAAATTCCATGTCATCAAAAAAATTTTTTTCCTCATTGAAAAGTTCCAAAGTCGTAATTTCTTCCCTGATTATATCGTGAGAAAATCTTCAAAAGATCGCGGTTTTATTTATTATTGAAAAATACGCAGCAATCCAGCGCAGCGCAAACGTACATACATAACTCAAGCTGCTGCTACACAGTTTGCGTGTATACATACATGTACATGTGTTCTTTTGTAATCTAAAGGGCAAGAATCATAACAAAATGATGAGCATACGTAACACAATTTTTTTCTATTCGTTTTGTCATTCAAAAAAGAATAATAATAATAAACGGAACGCAAAACAAATCAGCATGAGCACTTTATTACCAAAGTGGTTATTTTTGACTCTTCAATATATGTACAATGTACATACTTGAAAAATAACAACAGAAAACAAGCTGAGACAAACAAAAGGCAGCGGTGAATGGAAACAACTGGAAAAGGGTACACGTTCGAGTTGATTGTTTCAGGCAGACAATAGAACGGGCCCATTTTCACCTTCTTCTTTTCACACATTTATTCTGAAACATGTTGATGATATGTTGCTGCATCTCCTGTGTATATTAACAC
>JASANC010001397.1:0-22489 GCA_030248135.1 Theristus sp. LFF4_11 | reverse complement strand
ACGATTTTTGAAACGATATTTCAATTCAGTTAAGTCATTTCAGCGCTAAAAATTGACCCTAGAAGTCATCCAAATCGAAAAACATGGAGTACGGTGGTCAAAATGACCAAATAATGACATATACCTGGTTTTCGAATCTGTCTCTATCAGACAGGTTTTTTCGGCTCAGCTATTATCTATCTAAAAAAATTTCTCAGCCAGCTATCTATCTAAAACATTTTGTCTTCGAAGACATAAAATAAAACAAAACAAAATTTTTGCCCAAAATTGACTATTTTTGCTCGTAATTCTTTGAAAATTTCATAAAGCTTCGTTACTAAAGCCCACTAGCTTTTGCACGCGTTGTCAGCATGCTCGTACTCATGATCCACTAGCGCGCCTGCACACGCTTCGTTCCTAACAAGAACTTGTTCAAAACGCAATTGTTCTGACATCTTCCTTCTTGAAAAGGCATGGCTTAGGTTAGAATTAGGTCAGGATTATGTTCAGCTTGGAATTAGGCTTTATTAATTTATTTATTTATTATTTTTTTATATTTATTAATTTATTGAATAAGCGTTTACACTGGATTTTTAGTGTGTTTGTAGCATTATTTTGATGTTTTTATAGCTTTTTAGCGTTTTATCAATCTATCTATCAAATTTCCAAATTTCAAAATTTTGGCCGGCTTCCCCCAAAGTCACATGCCCCGCCCGCGCCCCACCCCAAATTTTTGCAGCTATCTATCTGGAAAATTTGCTCGCAACTATCTATATCGTCCCCCCCAACCCCTCGGCTCTGGAACAACTATGGTTCGAAGCATAATTGTTCTAGGTTTTTTTTGTGACAATTTCTACTTTCAGGTCCAAAGATCGACGAGCAAGGTCCAAATACCGATAGAAGCTTCTGCAGCAATTGGTTTCATGAGCTCGTTAATGGATGCTCTTTCAAAATATGGGTCCGCTCAAATTTCATCGCAGCGCGCTTACTGATGGCTCAAATGAAAGCCCTCGTTCTGCTGAGTAATCCTGTGTATGAGTTTTTGAAATTCAAAAATTTGATGAAGTTATTTGAATTTGAAATTTTTGATTGAGTGCGTCTGTTCTGTGGTGAGCGTGTACAGTGCACTGAATGTTGTATTTATGTGCTTGATAGATATTTATGATGGATGATTCACATGTTCACATGATTGCATGAAACAGTCATACGTCTGAAAGTATGCCCACGGGTTGGGTAGCGCCAGCGGTAGTTTTTGGTCTTGACACGAAGTTGCAGAAAACCACTCTGTTTCTTGTGAATAACAGTTGAAACCTTTTAGAAACCTTGCAGCATTATAACAGAATGTCAAAAACCGGATTTCAAAGATTACGGGTGACGTTGCAGTGGGTCTCGACACGATTTTTAAAAACGTCCTTTTGTCAAGCTACCGTTCACATTGGTGGGTTGGTTGACAGAAAACTTTGACATCGCAGTCGTGAAAATGAGAACGCATGCCAATGAAAACCGGTAACGAATACAGCAAGTGACTCGAGGGGTCTTGAACGAATGTCTTCTCAGGCATAATTTTGTGAAACATTAGCTGCGTTTGTACATGTAGTCCAAGTCGCGATGTCACCCTCCTGAGAGTAGTGGCGCATATGCCAATTTCGTAGCCGCCGTTTGCTGAACGTAGCTGAATGGGACAGCCGAGTGTTTTCGGAGTGTTGCCGAGTGTTATAATGCTGCATGTTTCTAAAAGGTTCCAACTGTCATTCACAAGAAACAAAGTGGTTTTCAGCAACTTCGTGTCAAGACCGACCCAAAACTACCGCTACCGTAACCCGTGGGACGAACCTTCCGACATATGACAGTTACATGCAATCATGTGACCGGTATCCATCATTCTAGTAGCTTTTTTTGGCAATAAAAGGACGTTTTTAAAAAATCGTGTCGAGACCCACTGCAACATTACCGTACTCAACTCCGTATCTGCATCGGAAATGGTAAGCCAAGCTGTGGGACGCTCAAAAACTTTATTGCAGAAGTTGTCGAAGGGCGAAGCCTAAAATCAGTCGGTAAAACGGTCCAAAATCGACTGCTGGCGGTTTTACGAGGTAATATCAAAGAAAATTTTTGTTGAACTTTCGAAAAATTGTGCCAAAATATAGGTTTTCGAAGCATATTAGAGAAAAAAAATTTCGAGTTTTTTTTAAATCGGCATTTTTGTTTTCTTGATCACTTAAAAATTTTCGATTTTTTGTTCGACAACCCTATTCGGTACTGTCCCCTCCCCAATTTCGACTTCCAAAACCCAAATTTGCCTCTAAAAACAATAAAAAAGTACATTTTCAAGCACTTTTCACAAAATTGTCTTCGCTTTACAGCATAGTATCTTTGAGTATTTAATTTAGTGCAACGTTTTTGTCAGGTTACCGAAAAGGAATTGCAATAATTAAAAACAAAGGAACAAAAACACCGCAGACGGGGCACAGATCGGAACGATGGACTGGTTTCTGCCGACAGAGTCTGTCAACAAACGTCTTTGTCGATTTATCATTCATCGGTATCTTGGTCATTTGCTGAAGGAAAAACTTGATCTTGAGCAATTGACCGTCGATCTGTATGATGGCATCGGACGCATACGAGACTTGAATGTTGACACAAACGTCAGTTTGAGCTTTTTGACAATTCGCTGTTTTTTACTTTTTTACCGCTGTGTTTTGCATTGTTTCACCGAACTCTGACCGACAACCACCCAGAAAAAACCGCCACCCCCAGTGTGACACACACTGCCACGCCACACATTGATATACGCAGATGTGCTGCGGTACTTCGTCTGTCCATCGTGTCCTTGCATCGGCATCATTTGCAAGTGCAAACTGTTGGTATAGTCACGGATTTCTGAACACATTTTCAGTTTGTGAACACCTGCCTGGAGCAGTTGAATGCGCCCGTGCGAATGGTCGATGGCTACATCGGGCAGGTCGATGTGAACGTGCCGTGGAAGAATTTGCTTGCTGAGAGTTGTCAGTTGAGTTTCGATCAAATCGAAATGACGCTGACGCCGGCGCCACCGGTCTCCGAGCCGCTCGCCACGAACTCGGCTGAACTCGGTCAGATTTGATTTCGGCGCTAGACAGTGAATATATCGGAAAAACGTAGTATTTTGCCGATGGGTGCGTCGGTTTTTACGAACTGATTTCGATTTTCGAATAATGTGTGGCTACGGTGGCTGCGCTTCAAATCTCAGCTCAGTTCTGGAACGGAAGCGACAACACCAAGACCAAACTGTGGGAAAGTGGAGAAAACCAGGCAAAAAAGAAAAGCGTCAATTAGGCAGCAGAAACAATTAAAAAAGATCAATAAAAACAAAAGAAAAAGAAGAACGGCAAGGGCACGCATGACATTGCACATGCCTCCTTGTCTCAGACCGATTTTCAAACGTTTAGTTTTGTGTGCACAAGAAACGTGAAATTGCGGAGAAACGTGAAATTGCGGAAACGAGTGAAAAGATTTGAAAAACTGACAGTTCGAAGTTGAAAAAAACGAAAAAAAACCGGTTTTCCCCGCCTGGGAAAACGCTCATAGAAATGCGTTTTTCGGAAAAATGCCGGTTTTTTTTCATGCCAACCCTAAATCTGAGTTGTTTGCTCAGCTGAAAAGTGTCCAAACGTGCTTGTCTATGTGTGTGAAGTACGCAAACAGTTTTGATGATTGAACTGCAGACAGCAGAGCGAGTGGCTGCTGCTAGTTTATAAAACAGATACAGAGAACGACACAGCATTCATTCCAGCTTCCATCCACGGACTGGTGTGTCCAATCACAAATTGTTCTGCTTCAGTGGCGTCCATGATCGACACAATGATGAACTCGATGTCGAGCAGTTTAGATTTGGCTAAGAACTTTCTGAACGAAGATTCGTCGGTCACCGGCGACGCAGCGGATCTGTCGGAATTGCTGCACTCAGCTGGCACGCAGCAGAATGCAGCCGCCGGAGTGTCCTGTTCACCGTCGGCGCAACAGAAACGCACGCTTGCTGACGAAGGCATCGAGGCGTTTGCGCAGGTTGCACACTCACTGTTGTGCGCCCGTTCGAACATGTCGCACCGAAATGATGTCATTTGCTCGAAACACACCCGTTTCATCGTGCGCAGGCGTAAGAATTTCAGTTGTGTGTGCATCGTCGTGTACTTTTTTACGGGAAGGTGAAAGCATCAGGCGAACTGAACGTCCGGGTTGCTGCTGCGCTGCGCCATGACAAGCGCATGTTCCAGATCACGTGACGTCATTTTGGTCTGGCACGTTTGAAAAATTAGCCGCTAACAGATCGGCTCTTCTTGATGCATGGCCTATTTGAACACGCTGATCAATTATTGTATGATTTCTTGTTTTTTTGTTTCTGAATTTCTTCGAGCAAACTTTGCCGGTGTGGTGTGCAGTTGAGATTTGTGCTGGTGCAGGTGATCGATGCGGTGCTGTCACGCATGCGAATCGCACTGACGAACACAGTGGTTAGACTGGAGGCACCAAGCAGCAGCGCAGTGCACGGCGCCATGCACGCGTTGGAAGTGCAACTGGACAAGTTAGCAATTGGCTCACATTCACACACACATTACGTCGTCTTCCATGGCGCAAAAAAGGGCTTTGACATTTTTTCAATATTTCGAATGCAATCATTTTGATTTAACTAAAGTTTTGAAAACAAAAAAAAAAAGAAATGGCTGAAATTGGGGACTTCGTCGGCATTTTTTTTGACGCGTTTTTAGACAAGCAAACGTCTTGTGAATTTTCTTCCTGCTCGAACGAATATATGGCGTGTTGAAACTCGATTATTTCTGCAACTCAATTGGTAGTAAAAACTGACATAGCAGCATCTTGTGCCATGAACACGCCAATTAGTTTGTGAGTATTTTGTGAATACCTTCCACTTGCAGAATACTTTGATTTTATGTTTCTCTCAGACTGGAGTTTCTTGATGAACAATTGGAGCAGTGCCTTCTGTGCGATCAATCCCCGTCGGCGATCACCACACAGCCGCACAGCGTGCACACGATCCCCGATTTGAACAAACTCCTGCACGTGCATGGCGTCCGGCTGTATACGGACGTGTTCACCAAGTCGGTGTCTCAAAAACTGTGCTATTGGCGATGTGCTGTGGTTGTAGCCATCGCCATGCATGTCTTTGAACAGAGAGAAACGTCTTGTTTCGTTTCGTTTCCAGACCGGATCAGTCGATGCTGCTAGAGTTTGGCGGTGCCGACCAATCAGCGATTTGCACGAGCATGTGCATCCGGCGCAACAAGGCAAAGCATGTGAGCGTCGTGTGAGCTGTGGCTGAGAAATGCTCGTGCCTATTGGTGTTTCACCTTCAGAAAAGCAGCACGCCGCCGCCGCCGGAGGGCGCATCGTTTGCGTCGACGAGCAGTGACTTTCAGTCGTGCTACAGCACACTGCCGGCGCACGCACAGTTGCCTGCTGCGACCAAGTCGACCATGAGCGACAGTTCGACGACGTCCTCAACGCAGCCCACAGGCTACAGTTCGACGGAGCCCGTCCTCTTCGCTCAGTTCTCCTCTGACAGACAGACGTTTCGTGTCCGATTGAAAAACGCAGAGTTTCTCGCTCAACCAACTGGCTCGCATGCAAAGGTTTGCCCGGAGCGGGGAGCTGCGCATGATGTTTTGGTCGTATTTCATATCTTGATCCAGTGAAACCTTGCACCGTGAAGTTCATCTTTTCAACTGATTGGCTGCTCTGACATAGGCACTGATTGTGCTGTGCGATTTATGTCAGCTGTGTGCTTTACTTGAATGTCAGCCAGCCTTCAACGCAGATTGACCTTCAATTGTCGCTGAGTGCGCTGAGCGTCTTCGTAACACCGTGCCAGTTGGCGCTATTGATTGAGTTGGTTGGTGAGCTGTTGAATCCAACGTTGCGTGACACCGCAAATGCTGACCGTGACGCAGCGTACCCCTGTTCATTGTTGGCTGGTGAGAAACCAATGCAAGCCGCTGATTTTGAGCGCATCGAGTCGCAGTTGCAGCAGGAGATCAGTCCGTCCGCGACGTTGAAACCGACTAACTTCTCGACTGGTTTGTTTGGAACATTGTTTTCACGCGACTAGCTGATTGGTTGCATTTGAACGGTGCTCACTGATTGATTACATCGGTCGGTATAATTTGCAATAACCACAGTGGCAGATATTACATATTTGGGCGTGCAGTTCAAACTGAAAATCAAGTATCTCATGAGAACCAAAATTGTTCGCAGGCAACTGGGCTGGTGACGATCAATTCTTTGACGTTCACAGCAACAAATCAGTGAAACGTGCAGTGCAACAGCAACGAAGCACGGAGGCGATGTTGCACGAGCGAATGCAGGAGTTTACGTCGATCGCTATGAGTGATCAATTGGAGCACACTGGCCCCACGGGCATGGCTGCTTCACTGATCACTGGTGCCCTCCATCAAGCAAACACCGCCTCTGCCAACTCTGAAAGTGGTAACGGTAATTCTGACAAAACTTCAGACCGTTTTGAATAGGTCTTTAAAGTTTTCTGTCTTTTTTTTGTTCAGATGCGAATCTGGAGGTGACGCATTGCAAGGCTCGCTTGAGCAGTTTATTTGTCGTCGTCGCTTATCATGATCCGAACTTTTACTCAAACGAACGTTCGACGCTGCGCAAATGGTCGGAGCACTTTTTCGAGGTCAGGCGCGGTTTTGTTTTGATGAAACAAACGTTCAGCTGTTGTCTGCTTGCTCATTCTTTTCGAAATTCCAGACGGTCAAAAACTGCGGTGCAGTGAGCCGGCAGAAATTGCTGCGGGATTTACGTGTTGAATACGACGACACATTTGATAGGGATCACCTCAGGTTGGTCGTTCTTCAATGCCGTTCTGCATCGCAACTGTGTCTTTTACACGGCAACAAGTTTCGCAGTTTACTAATCAGCGATGCGTGTGAAATGAGCGCTGCCATTGGTGGCCGTGGCCCCCAGCATAATTTTATCCATTCACATCATTTCATTCGCCCTGTCGCTCGTGCTCTATAGGCTTAAAGTTGTAGGCTAAAGTTGTGCTTAAAAACAGCCAGAAAGTGTGCATCACAGATGAAGGAAACGCAACATCAAATGAGACATGCCCACTTAATTTTATCGCGCACAGGTTACTCGCATGCCCAGTCGTGTTCGACATCACTACCGAGACAACAACAACACCAATGCAGCAGCAACAACACCAACAAGCACATTCAGAGCTGGCCAAATGCAAGCGCAGCAAGACCTCGCTGGTCATGCAGCTGTCAGCAGCGCGTTGTGAATTGCTGGAGTGTTTGAACATGAAAAGCTCGGTGTTGCCGAAATGTGACGTGCCTCAGATGTTGCACGTGCCCTTGTTTGAGGCTGATTTGCATGCACAACAAGCCGGACAGTGGAATGAGGAGCCGAGTGTGAAAGTGACACTGACGAACAGAGATGTCTCGAATGTGAGTGCTGCAGCGAGTTTTGCATGAATTTTGAGGCTTTTCAGAATCACATTAGCTTTGCCAAGCATAACACGTGTGAAGCACAGTACAGCTACAGCACTTGCCGCCATGCACTGCACATTGCTGCAAATATTTGCAATGTGTGTGCATTAAGTTCACCATGTTCCGCCACACCGTCGCTTGGTAATAGTGCCCAAGATCAACATGCGTTCGAAAATAGCTTCGACAGATGTTTGAGTGGGTAAAACACGAAAATGTTCCAGTATGTTGAGCTAAAAAGCAGTACTGCTGAATGAATAGAATAGGGCTCGTGTACTATTCCGGCCCGCGAAATTCCGGCCCGTAGAATTCCGGCCCGCTCATTCCGGCCCGAAGAATTCCGGCCCGAAGAATTCCGGCCCGGAGAATTCCGGCCCGGAGAATTTTCGCCAGCAAGAACAATATTAAACCACACGAAGTGATTTTTGGTGAATAAATTCTTAAGTGATTTTTATTTTTGTTTAGAACTTGCTTGCAGTGACTTGTTGTAGGTTCCTAATCCTAAGCCAAGCCTTTTTAATAAGGTAAAAGGGTCACAAATCCTGTTCATGATAAAAAAATTTAAAAATTTATTTGTAGTTTCTTTTTTTCCAAAAGGTTTCACTTTCCCAAAAAGCAAACAGGACGAACATCATTGAAAATACACTGTAACATGTGAACATCGATATTTTATTTTATTATTTCATTACCAAAATCACTTCGTGTGGTTTAATATTGTTCGGGCTGGCGAAAATTCTCCGGGCCGGAATTCTCCGGGCCGGAATTCTTTGGGCCGGAATTCTTCAGGCCGGAATTAGCGGGCCGGAATTGTACCCCCCGCTGCTGAATAGTCGGTGTCGCATGTGAGCACATGCCAGCAAGTGCACTTTGCAGCGGTACACGGTGCGCGCTGAGCTCGGCGAGAGCGTCACTGAGCTGGACGTCAGCATGGTCGACCGCGTGCAGGACGTGCTGCAGTCGCTCGCGGCGGCACACCGTGCACAAGGCGCTGAGTGCAGTGAGACGCAGCAGTGGCCGCTGAGCGAGTCGCTGCATCTGCGCGATGATTTGTTTGCTGGCATATCGGCTGTGCCCACTGCTGCACAACACCACAGACTCGCTGCCCCGGAAGAGACACGCATTCAGCTGGATGTACGCTGTCCACGGTGGACGGTGAATGTCAGGTGAACAAACGTTGTGATTTGCACGAAGCATCTGCCACTGTGATATCACATGCAACCACAGCAAATCACACTAACATTTGTGACTGTTCACATGACAGGAAGCAAGCCTGTCCTGTGCTTTCCAAAACTATGAACGCTTATTAGTGCTCAAATCAGTATGCAAACGCGCTCTTCACCACCAGCTCTCCAGATTTATCATAGTAATTTCCAATTGCCAATGAGCATTGCATTGCATTTAATTCCATTGAGCACCCGTCCACTCACTCCAAAACAACCTAATGTGGTTGATGCAAGCCAGTTTGTTCTGTCAGAGTTCCGGTGGCTGACTTGCGTGACGTGACGGCCGTACCAGCACGTCCACCGTGGTGGGTTCGTCGTGTGCACCCGGAAGTGATCAAACTGCAGCTGCTGAATGCAAGAATAAACCTGGCTGACAGTGCACTCGATCAGTTGGCCTCGCATGGCACTCTCAGAGTCACTTGTGCTCACGTCACTGGTCCGTTTGCGCTCTGTTCATCGTGTGCAATTTATTGCCAAAAGCAGCGAGGCCCATCCGCGCGCTGCGTTTTCAAAATTTTGCGTATTTGACACGGGAATTTTGACTTGTTGTTTTTAAATGTGTATTGAAATGCAGCTTCCGAATTTGCGTTCTCTCTCAGGCTGGTTTAACGAAATCGACGAGGCGTCAGCGCGTATGGCTGAGCCGTTTCTTTTTGCTTGTTCCGCCACTGAAAGTGCCACTGCAAGTGCGCATTCTACTTCAAATTCCAGTACTCGCTTGCCAACTCAGTGCAGGTTTGTCTGAGGATTGTCGCGATTGTTGCCATGTACTTACGTTCACACTCGTAAACGCAGGATCTTAAATTTCACACTCCATTTAGAATTCGCTGGGAGATTGCATTTGCAACTAATCAGCTACGTGCAGTATTTCAGCGTTTTAATTTCAGTATTACCCTGGAATGGGACATGCGCGACAAGTCACTGGCAGTTCAATCTCATTCGTCGACAAGTGACTCGTCAAACATGGCAAAAAGCATGTGGTCTTCGTTTATAAAACCAACAAAACCTGAACTCAATGGCCCGTTTTCGAATCGCATTGTCACGTTTGAAGGCGAACAGGTACTTCTAAAAGTTTGAACATATTTTTTCTGCAGTTTGAAATTCCATG
Organism: Theristus sp. LFF4_11; assembly: GCA_030248135.1. Taxonomy (NCBI): domain Eukaryota; kingdom Metazoa; phylum Nematoda; class Chromadorea; order Monhysterida; family Xyalidae; genus Theristus; species Theristus sp. LFF4_11. Next base: position 12,680 of record JASANC010001397.1, on the reverse strand, counting down.
GTTTTTGTGAAGTTTGAAATTGTTGGAAATGTGAAACTTTCAGATTACAACGGTCGGTGACCAATCGGAAATGAAACAATTCTCGAAAGAGTGCCTTTCGAATTCTGATTTCAATGTGCTCATCAGTGTGCCAGAAGCACGCCTTCACATACCAAACGTGCAGTTCTATGAGATTTTGTACAATCGGTAATACTGGTGCTCTCTTTTTTCAAAAAGTAACGGCAATCCCAGTTTCTTTCAAACAAATTGATTGGACAATGATCATATTGCAGCGCTGTTGTGTCTCAAATTTCAAAAGTTCAGGGAATGGGAGCGAAAATAATTTTTTTTGCTTCAGTGACTTTTGTCTCGCCGTGCATTGAGATGCAGAACCAAAAAAGACAATGCAGAAAAGAGCGTTGCATTTGTTTCGCATGAGTTGCTGCGGATGCTTGCAGTGTCGTCAACGACTTCGCCCTGTGGGAGCCGTTCACCTGCGGCCGACAGCGCCACGGAGCGTCTGCGCCGAACGGCCTGTCCGTGATGAGCAGCTCAGCATCGAGCGTGCAGTACTACAGCATCCATGCCGTGCTACAGCAACAGCAACAACCGTTCGCGCACGCCCACCCGTTGCATTTCACCATGTGTCGCTCGGTGGCTGCGCATGTTGGTTAGTGTTGCTGGCAAACTGACCAGATCACATCGTTGTTGCATTTAATCGCGAAATCGCCTTTCACCATGGTACTCAATCTGGTTCTAGATGATTGTTCAAATTTCCGAGCCGACCGTTTTGTGCGTGCTTAGTTCCCCCAGTCATCTTTGAATCCTGTTTGCAAGACTCCGATTCTGATTCTGACGCGACGTTGGGCGGTGGCGGCGGCATCGATCGCTGCACGTTGAGCGCATCGCCGGCCGCCGCAGCGCGTCGTGGCGCCAACAAACTCTGCCTGCAGTTGAACGCTGCGTTCGCGACAGTGCTCTTCGGTACAACGGTCGTTCAGGTGGCTGCTGTGAAATACGCTTCTTGTTGCGTTTTGGTGGAGAATAAAAACATCGAAACGTATTCTGTTTTGCGAAGGCGGGAGAAGCGATCGACGAGTGGCAGTTGGCGTTGAAAGCCGCCGGCGCTGAAGTGTTCGTCGTTGCTGGCTGGGCGGTGAACAGCGACGTGGCGTTCGTGCACGTGATGCTGGACGAGTTTGCGTTGGCACAGACACGTGCGTTGCTGTTTGCTGCCACTGCGTTATTGTGCTCGCTTTTGAATCGTGGTCGCTCGTTTGAGTGCTGCTTGCACCATGACCGTGCACCGCACGGCGGCAAGTGCAGCCGGCTCAGTTTTCTACATTGCCGAGTTGCCGATTGCAGCGCGCGATCACGTCGGCTGCGAGATCGCCAGCGGCCGGCCGTTTCTGCAGGCAGCGCACAGCGACCCGCAGGCACGCCGACTGCAGCCGATCGAGGCAGCCTTTCGCTTCAAGCAAAATGTCGACCAACCAAACTTGGCCGTGGCCGTGCGACTGCAGAAGAACTACGATGATTCGAAGGTGAGTCTGTGTGTGTTTTTGGTGCAACGCAACTTGCATTTTCCATGGAACGACAATGTCAACCAAGCAAAGTGCGACTGTGTCGTTGCCACTTGAGGACATTGTCTGTGCGGTCACTGTACGCAACTCGGTGGCACACGTGCGTCCGTGCGACTCGCCCGCCGACCTGTGGCTGTGCCAGTTGCTGGCTTTGTTTGACGTGCGTGATTACCCGATCGCTGGCTACACGATGCCTCGCGTGATCACACAGCTGCACGTGCACGTCAGCAATGTGCAACTCGCCTATGAACACTGCCCGCCCACGGCACAGCTGGCGCCGCCCTCGTTTTGTCGGTTGGTTGTTGTGTGTGTGTGCGTGCGCCTTGTGAATCTTTGCTGGCGTATTGTGTGCAAACTGATTCGCATTCGCATTTCGGCTCCGTTCTGTTCTCTTCTGTTTTTTATTAGGTATCGGCACACATAAATACCAGGCACTTACACACGTAGGGAACCAGTTGCAAACGAGCAAACGGGGCTCACAGCTAGTTGTACTGCAATGCATTGCGCGTTTTCAGTGCTCTTGTTGAGAGTGCCTACGTGAGCAGTCGTATCGTGGCGTCGTGCAGCCAGCTGCGTCTGCGTGTCACGCTCGAGGACACCCGGCTGTACGTTGCTGTCGTGCACTCTCACACGGCCGCCTCTTCTTCGCCGTCCGCTTCGCCGCAAGCGCGAAAAGTGCATTTCAAGGAGGAAGCAGGCACGACGACGAAAACTGATGCCGACAGCGGCGCGAGCGCAGCGTTGTCGTCTGGCGACTTTGTGTGCGCCGCGCATCTCGGCTTGCTGCATGTCGAGGTCGGGCACGTTTGGTGTTGGGTTGCTGGCTGGCGAGGAGAGTTGATTGCTCAGTCACTCTGGGCAAAGGAAACGAAGCTGCATGGTTGTTAGCTTGTTAGCATGTTTTTAGCTGTGAAAGTGAGTGGACAAACGAAAAAATTATCATGGTATGGCAATAAACCAATTTTAGGTAAACGTGGCTGAAGATCTATTGTCTGGCTCTGCACAGCGTCCGCCAAGCGATGCAACAAATGAACGAGCAGAAGATCAAAAACGCACAAGACGCACACCGCTGCTGGAAGTGACCGCCAAAAATGACACGCTGAAACTGTGGACTTGTGCGGACTCGCTCGCTGTGTTACTCGCGATTGCATCCGATCTGGCGAACATCAACGAAGCACACGAAGAGCAAGCTAATGAAAATGCGGACAGAATGGACGCTAATGACGCTGAAGTGCATGCTGGCAACGCAGAGGACGAAACTGGCACCGTGACGAGTGCGGCAAACATGATTGAGTCGCATGTGCAGCTGCAGCTGCAGGTTCGCCATGTTGTTTGGCAATGCAACTGTGCATTTGTGAGCGACGTCGCACAAGTTTTCTGAGTGACTCACTGTTGCGACGTCGTCGTCGTGTCCAACGATACAAGGCCGCACACCGGAGTCACGTGTGAAGCGGCAGACTTTCTTGCGGTTACGGGACAGCATCGCTGCGACAGCTGCATCACGGACCGCACGTTGCTGGTGTGCGCTGTCGCTCTGCAGGCAGCAGGCAGCTGGCCGATCGTCGATCTGCGATTGTTCGTTTGCTTTCCATTTGCAGGAAATGGTGCAAAGTGCGATTCGCGAGCGCCCGATCAGCCCTGTGCACGGTTTGATCGCCCATGAACGTCGTCCACTGGTGGCGCCTGCCTCTAAATCAGTGGATGCATTGGTTGTGGCTGACACACTGGCAGACGTGGACGCGCAGTTGGCAGACGCAATGCAGACGTCTGCTGTGAGCGGCCAGCGTGCTGCTGTCTGTGGCACGAACGCGCACGCAGCACTGGTGCGCCACTGCACTCCGGCGCACACGCAACGATCGTCGCTCAGTTCAGACGAGGACTTCTGTGTGGTCGATGAGATACCGGGCAGTGGAATCACGGTTCGCTGCTAAGCAATTCGTGTTTCGCTGCTGCTTAATGTCAGATGCAAAGAGGTTTTCAGTTTGTTGGAGGCTTTCCCAATGGTGATGTTGACTGCGTCGTGTGCATATGAGCAAGGCTCCAATCACTGCATGGGCGTATGTGCTGAATGGCACAGCATGAACACATTTGCTGTCCGTTGCGAGTGAACGCAAATTGCACAACAGTTTGCGTGGCTAGTTTTACGCGAAGCACGTTTACCAGTGAACTGCAGCTGCCAAGCGGAGAGCCGCGCGTGCGTTCGCTGCTGGCGCTGGCCGACGACACGGTGGCAGTGGTGGAGCAACATTTCGTGGCGCCGCCCGCCCGTGCGAACGCGCTCACCAGTCTGCCGCCCGGCTACCCGTCGCCGTTGTTCCGCTACGTGCTGCGCGACATCACGCTCCTCTGGCATCTCTATGGGGGCGCAGATTTCGGTCGGCTATGCGTTGATGTATTGAAATTCATTGTTGCTTGCATCGAGCATAACGAACAAGTTCGGAAAAATGCCCGAAGGGCATGAAAAAGACCAAATATTATTTCAGAATCACACAGATAGAAAAGTGTGACACAAGGATTTTCACAAGATCAAACATTTTATGAAACGTGTGTGAACTGGAAAGTTAAAAACTGAAATAATATTTACGCCAATATCTTTTTTGTCATTCTCAAGGAAGGCACAATCTCTGTACGAATTTTATCTCACTTCATTTGATGCTGCAAAAAAATAATTTGCTGCTGTGAACATACTCTTTTTATTTGTGAATACTGTATCAAATGATTTGCTTAATATGGTGTTATTGCGGGCTGAACCCTTTTACGATGAGTGCGGTCACAATCGGAGCCCAGTGCCTTGATTGACGTAAATATTATTTCAGTTTGTAACTTTCCAGTTCACACACGTTTCATAAAATGTTTGATCTTGTGAAAATCCTTGTGTCACACTTTTCTATCTGTGTGATTCTGAAATAATATTTGGTCTTTTTCATGCCCTTCGGGCATTTTTCCGAACTTGTCTTTTTCTTTTATATCTCAAAGAGTTTATAGGGTTTTAGCCTATCAGACGCAGCATAGTCGAGTGCAATGGTTTCTGTTGCATTTGTACTCAGAGCAAGGATTTTTAGGAGCAAACCCTTCCGTAGACCCTTCTCAACTCAGGCACGGGTTAATATCAGTTTTTCGCTATTTTGCACCTAAACTATAGCCTATCAGACGCAGCATAGTTGACTACAATGGTTTCCGTTGCGTTTGTAATCAGAACAACGTTTTTTAGGAGGAAACCCTTTACGGGGACCCTTTTCAACCCAGGCACGGGTTAATATCAGCTTTTTGCTATTTGGCACTTAAACTATAGCCTATCAGACGCAGCATAGTCGATTACATGGATACCGTGGAATTTGAAATCCGAACAACGTTTTTAGGAGGAAACCTTTTACGGGGAGGGGACCCTTTTCAACCCAGGCACGGGTTAATATCAGCTTTTTGCTATTTGGCACCTAAAATATAGCCTATCAGACGCAGCATAGTCGATTACATGGATACCGTGGAATTTGAAATCAGAACAACGTTTTTTAGGAGGAAACCCTTTACGGGGACCCTTTTCAACCCAGGCACGGGTTAATAGCAGCTTTTTGCTATTTGGCACCTAAACTATAGCCTATCAGACGCAGCATAGTCGGTTACATGGATACCGTGGAATTTGAAATCAGAACAACGTTTTTTAGGAGGAAACCCTTCACGGGACCCTTTTTATACCAGGCACGGGTTAATAGCAGCTTTTTGCTATTTGGCACCTAAACTATAGCCTATCAGACGCAGCATACTCGATTAAATGTATACCGTGGAATTTGAAATCAGAACAACGCTATTTAGGAGGAAACCCTTCACGGGACCCTTTTTATACCAGGCACGGGTAAAAACAGTACCCTTTTCAACCCCGGCACAGGTAAAAAACAATGTTTCACAATTCAGCACTTAGCCTATCAGACGCAGCATGGTCGATTACATGAATACCGTGGAATATGAAATTAGAACAGCGATTTTTACCAGGAAACCCCTTAACGGGCACACTTTTTATACCCGGCACGGGTAAAAACCGTTTTTTCACAATTCGGCACCTAGCCTATCAGACGCAGCATGGTCGATTACATAGGATACCGTACAATTTGGAATTCGAATTTGAACACAACTTTAGATTTTTTGTGGACACCGAAACGGTCGACAACAACAACAACGACAACAACAACAACCTGAATTTTTTTTCGGTTTTTTTTGTTCTGTAAAATCACAGAAGCAACCGATGTTTAATTTTTTGGTTTGGATGGATAGGGTATCGGGCCACCTTAGCACAGCAAATAGCATTTCTTGGTTTAGTCATTTATCATGAATGTTATGGTCGATTGAAATTTCAAAATATTCGCAATGAGCTTTCTGAAATAATATTGTGGGACTGCGCTGCCGCGCGTCCCACGATTCACTGACAGCAGCAATGGTGACTCTGGTACACAACCTGAGGCATACCCATACGTTTGGCATGGCAAATCACACCGGTTTTTCTAAAAAAAACAATGATTTCAATTTCCAGTTTTTTCTTGCGAAAATTAAAAAATTTACCTTAAAATAATAAAGAATGAATTGTTCAAAAGCCAAATTAGTCGTAGAAACCATTATAACAGTTTCACGAACTTCGGTGCTTCAAAATTATATCGTAAATGATATCGCAAAATTACATCTGGAAAAACTGAAAAATGAACTGTGTGAAACTGGATTTGTGAAATATCAAATTTACTTTTTTTGCACCTTTAAATACAAATTTTGACCGTATTTGTAATTTTTGATTTGAGGGGCCAACTTCTAGAAGCTTTTGATTGCTGAGGAAAAATTAGAAAACCGGTTTTTTACTAACCCTACTGATGCATCAGCAACCAGTTTTTTCATTGGTTGATGTTCGAAATTTGTTTCAAATTCTCGTGGTTTGGTACTTTTGCAACGGAGGAATGAGTGCATGCAGGCGACTGGATGGAAAAGCCGTACAGCCTGCTCGGTGGTCAGATGGACCCGTTGACGCGTGTGCCTGGTGTTGACCAACGTGACGACACGACCGGCGGGCGGAGTCGCGATCAAACGGTGCTCGTTGAAGTGCACTTGTCGAAGCTGTGCTACGTCCATGAAATATTCGCACCCGGCGCAGCGGCTGTGTCGCGGCATCTGCTTACGTTGGCCGATGCCGAGGTATAGTCGTGGTATGAAAATGAGCACGCTTTCAGAAATCCGACAATGCTGTTTTTATTTAAGGTACGCAATCGATTACGCGTTTCAAAATTGAACAAATGCCTGTATCAGTATTCAAGTGAGGCCGAACCGAAACGGACGTGTGCATCGATTTTTTCGCTGCGCCTACTGGAAGCAGTGCCAGGAGAGTATAAAGTCAAGATCAGCATGCTGCCACTGCGGCTGCACATGGATCAGGTTCGCTCAGATCCCAGTTTCAGGGTTGCTCATTTTGAGAATGTCAAAGCGTGCAGGCTTTCGGGTTTATTTCTGTTCTGTCTGCTTCAGGATACACTTGAGTTTCTGCATGACTTTTTTGACGTCATCGGCCAGCGGTTTCCCAACAGCGAGCACACGAAAGTGAACGGTGCGTAATTGAGTGGCCTTGAGCGCGTTTTAAAAAACGGTGCAAAAGAGCTGGCGTCTGGTCGGTATGCTATTGCTGAAGAAGTGTATGTCCGAAAAAAAGAATGATGTCTTTGTTTCACAAATCAATGAGCGCGCAAATTTACTTGGAAAATATGGGAATCGAGTTCGGAAGACATATTGATCCACAAATCAGTTTTTGATCTTCTACAAACCCCAAATACTCAAAGCTTCGCACATCTTTTGTTCTGCGAAATGACTGGCTTATTTGGATATGCTTTACAGTCAGTATTTCTAAATTATAGTGAATCAGCTGATTGGCTAATGGTCACGTGATGCATGCTTCCTGTGCAGGATGACAGACTCCGACAGACGACGCACAGCAATGCGTGCACAGAAAGCGTGCATCACATGACCACCAACCAATCAGCTGAATCCCTATAATTTCGAGTTCGGCGGTGCATAAATTCATTCATCTCAACGTTTACGTATTTAACCAAAATGACCACAGGTCCTGCACAAGACCCGGTGCTTGAGGTAGGCCCAGGCGTCGTTGTAACGCCAACCAAACAACCAGAGACACCAGGGTCTTCAAGATCAGAAGAGCCGTTGGTTGAGCCGCTGCTGACGAACAGTGCCATCAGCATTGCTGCACTATTCAACGATGGTGAGCGCAAGAAACGCAATTCAACGCGATGATAGTACATTTTGCAAATCGATCACAGTTTATATTCAGGTTTTCAATCAGCTCGTTTTGTTGTCATAGTTGTTCTATGGGGGGGCTGGGGGGGGGGGAGCCGCCCCCCCCCCAAAATTTTCGAATCTATCTCTATCAAACAGGTTTTTTCGGCTCAGCTATTATCTATCTAAAAAAAATTCTCAGCCAGCTATCTATCTGAAAATTTTTGTCTTCGAAGACATAAAATGAGTCAATTTTTGACCAAAATTGACCATTTTTGCTCGTAATTCTTGAAAATTTTGCTAATTTTAGGTAAAATACGCGTTTATACTTGATTTTTAGTGTATTTTTAGCATTATTTTGCTGTTTTTATAGCTTTTTAGCGTTTTAGCTATCTATCTATCAAATTTCAAAATTTTGACCGGCCCCCCCCCCAAAGTCACATGGCCCCCCCGGGGCCCCCCCCCCCCCAAATTTTCCAGCTATCTATCTATCTAGAAAATTTGCTCCAGCTATCTATTTCGGCCCCCCCCCCCCAACCCCTCGGCTCTGGAACAACTATGTTTGTTGTTGGGATGAAAATGGATGACAGACAACTGCCTGCAAGTGTGATTTACTCATTTTGTTTTGCGTTTGCAGCGACATTGCCGTCTGGCTCTATCACTGTGTCATACCATAAAACGACAGATGACAGTTTTACGACACAAATCACACCTGAATCAGCTGTTTCACAAGATGCCGATGGCGCTCAGCAACATTCTCCGTCATCCGATGCAGTGCCCAGCAACGAACCGAGCCAAACAAACACCGCACCCGCCGCTTACATAACGCAAGTGTTGTGCTCGTTTTTTATGTTCTCCCTTTTGTCACCGATACCGTCCAACTGCAAGCGTATAGCGTGTTTTGCGTTCTTCAGTTCGTTCGAGTTCTCACCATCGGTCACGTTGCGGATTGACTATCAGGGTGCGTCTAGAGTGAGCCTTGGCCAGGGCGCTGTTCAGGGTCTACTGATCGGTTTAAGTCAGCTGAACTGTACGCAGCTGACGCTGAAGGAGCTGCACTACCGTCAGGGTCTGTTGGGGGCAGCTCGGTGTGTGCAGTACGCGTCGACCGAATGGATCGCTGACATAAGACGCAACCAGCTGCCGCGCGTTGTCTCCAGCGTTGCACCGCTCAGCTCGCTCGCGCAAATCGGTCAGTTCGCTTTACCGCATTTCGGTGCAGGCTCTTTGGTTGTATCATCAGCAATGCGGCTACAGGCTGACAAGTCACTGACGCACAAGTTTGACGAGTAGTCGTTTACCTGTCGTAAAATCCCAAATAAAACCTCACGATCAAACTTTCTTGAACGAAATCTTCCCATTTTACCTTTTTCAGCGAGCGGCGTGCGGGATCTGTTCATGATGCCGATGCTGGAGTACCAGCGAGTCGATGGGCACATGATGAAAGGTGTGCAGCGAGGCGCACACAGCTTTGGCGTTGCATCCGCCACTGCTGGCGTCGAAATTGCACAACGCATGGTCGCGTTCGTTCAGGTTGATTGGGGGGGGGGCTTAGCATGAGGATGCCAAGTCGTATGGTGTAACGTGAACACGACCAGTATCACAGACACAGCTTGCTGCACTAAACCGATCGGAATGTACTCACAGAGATTGTGTGCAACAACAATATGACAGTGCCGTGTTGCAGGGGCTCGCCGAGTTTGCGTATGACATTGTGTCACCGAACTACCCTCCGTACGTGATCTCTGCACAGCGGCGTGCGATTGCTGCTGCCGCGAGCGGATCGGCACCAACGAACAGCCACGCAAGCGACTTGAGAGAAGGACTGAACTTGGCGTATGACACGGTGCGCACTGGCGTCAGCGAGACTGCGGAAATGCTGCAGTTGGCTGCCGCTGAGCAACGCGCGTCCGGTGAGCAGAGCTGTGTTGTGCGAGAGGCATTGTGCGCGTGCAACTGAATGCATCACGATCACACTGACTCGCTCCACCATTCACACAAACTGCTGATTGTAGTGGGCGTTGCATGTGTCTCAGTCAAGCATCAGAACGCAGTGCGCTTGGAACGCTGCTACGTTTTGCGCAGGTCGCTCAGCGGTGCGTGGTCTGCTGCGGCACGCGACGCCGACGGCATTGCGCCCGATCGTGCTGGCTGGCCGCGCCACTGGCCATGTGCTCGATGGACTCAGGGTGCAGCTGCGCCCGGAGACGCGCAGGGAGCTCAGCGAAAAGTGGCGCAACGATTGATGAGTGAGAGGACACATATGTCATTGGAAACCGCACGTGTTTGCAGTTTGTTGAGTGGGCTTTTGGGCGCTGCGACTGCGATGTATCTGGAGAGTCAATTTAACGGTGATTTTATCGTTGGCTGTGTTCTTGGCCTTGCCTGTTGCGACGTTTGTTTCATGCCTTGCAGAGCTTCTGCCAAGCAAGTTGAATTTGAGCTGTCTTTGTCTTTTCTGTTGTCAGTTCAGAAACGTCATTTGAGCAACAGTTTGTACAGTTCTCATTTCATTGGTTTTTTATCTCGCTGGGCTTTTCCGATTTGCCGCCAATTTCTTTTGCTGTTCTGTTCCACACTTTCCCATTCATTATTTGGTGTTGTTGGTGTTGGGAGTTTTAGACGATGTTTTTAGCAAGGGCTAACCCAGAGAAGCGTACAGAACGCCATTGAGTTAGGCGCCCATCGAGTTTTCTCTGTCATTAAGTGCCTATACACCCCTCGGCGGGGCTCGATCCCCCGAGCGCACAGACTGTAGTCTAACGCACTACCACCAGGCCACGAGGGTGACCATTATCCAACAGCAACGCTAAAAACTCTATTTTTTTCTCAATAACGTGGAAATTAGTTTTATGGATGACGTGGCAATTCAACGTTGCCCAAATGGTTTAGTCGTATCTCAGGTACGGTCACTCCACCAATTTTGGATTTCCGCGTCAAGCAAGAAACTCATTTCCTAATTATGCATTGAGTCACAAAACCAAGAGAAATGATAATACATTTATTTAATTTGCCTTCAGTGATGTCAGTCAATGTCGTGATTTTCTGATGTGATGCACAATGATGTTGTCACTTTGACATATTTACTTGTCACGCAGATAATTATAAACGTCGCGCGATTTATCATTGATGATCTTTTAAATGTACCGATATTGTAACTGGAATTTCGCTCGTGTGCTGAATTTATTTTGACCGATTTCCTGTTTTGTTTTTCAGTAGTTCCGTCCGGTGCCTTACACGATTTTTCACTGACAATGAACAAAAGTCTTCTTTTAAACTCGGAATTTAAAAAAATATTCAACAGCCAAACAAATTCTCATTTGACCGTGGTACTCGTCACTCGACCACCAGGATCGTTGTCACGTTTCGTTGTGCGGCCCGGGCAGTGCCCTGCGTTCAGGGTGAACGCCACCAACTTGTCCCTCTGGGCGTCCGTGAAAATGTGCCGCTGCGTCAGAGTCTCCGCAGACGGTGTGGTTCTGATTGCGCTCATATTCGCCCTTCTCGTAAGCATCGCGAATGTCGGTGACAAACGTTGCGTTGAACAGTGCCTGTGCGCTGCACGCCTGCACCTCGTGCCACTTTCCAGACTCCTTGCGCTTTTCGACGGCCGCATCAACTTGGTAGGAAACGTACGGTTTTAGCTGAAATTGGCCAAAGTTTGGTGCACGTGCGCATCGCAAACCTGCTACACTGAACTTTCATAGAAAATTAAGCGCCTTTGGAAGTGTCGAGTCATGCACACAAGGGCCAAACAAAAGTAAAACAAGCTCAAACAACTGAAGTACGACCAATTTTGAATAAGTGAAGTCAATGGTGGACACTTGCGGAGCGGAGTCCGTTCTCAAAAGCACTGCTCACCTTGCACTGAGCGAGATTGCTAGGCACAATGATTTCTGGAACCATTTCCTCAACGAAAATGAATTCGCCTGTTTCAGGATGTGTATAACCAGTCGCCTGAGCACCCGTGTAATCTGAGAAGAAATTCGATGGTGCGTGCGTCACATACTTTCAAACTCCTCAATTCATGAAATTGTAAGTGACAGAGAATGACAATGATAACCAAACAAAACCAAGTAGAGTAAAACGTAAAGTAAGACCTCAGTCCAGAACTACCTTCATATCGAATGTCTAGTAAAAACATACCACGAAGCTCGGGATGATTGTTTTGCGGAACTTCGGGGTGACGGGATACGAGCGATGGCTCATGCCTCCGGGTATCTGTGATTTTTCGTAGTATAACCCGCCGGGAACACCAAATTTTCCGATTTTCGTCAAGCCTATTCCTTGTCGGTAGAGCGGCCACGGCGATCGATAGTGGGCCTTGTGCATGCGGCGTACACATCGCACCGGACCCCGCACCACACTGGACACCATGGTGATTGGTGACGATGACGGCCAAAAAAACTGATGATGGTCAAATTTGGACCTTAGGATTCGAAAAAAAGGAAAAATCCCGATTTTTTCAGAATTAATTTTTTTTTAATTTTTTTAATTGATTTTAAAAAAATTCAAAATGTCGGAGGAAAAAATGGTCGACAAAAAAATGCATGCATTCGATTCGAACCGCCCGCGCTGAGTTCGACTATTGCACTGTCACACCCCACTCGAGTGGTTTTGGCCTTTAAAATTGACAAAAACTTTCATGAAAATTAGCCTCCGACGTCAATTTGGACCAGCAGCGAAAGCGGGACCTCGGGTGAGGGGGGGGGTGTTTGCCTAATTTTAGGGTGTCGTCAGGTGCTTTCTTGGTGAGGGGGGGGTAAGCCAACCTTTGGGACGCTCAAAAACTTCATCGCAGATGTTGTTGAAGCCTGAAATCAGTCGGTAAAACGGTCCAAAATCGACTGCTAAAGGTTTTAC